>CANTUQ010000168.1:7350000-7367500 GCA_947683425.1 Excoecaria cochinchinensis
GCGGAAGCAGGCCATAACATCATAAACATGCGCTAAGCGGAAGCATACAAAAATAATAATAATGGCAAATCATATATCTCATATAATAAAAATATAGAGTGATATATACAATATCCAAAATATTACATCATAAACCTTTACAAAAATTACATACGCCACTAAACAAAAAGAATAATACATACAAAAAGAAATACAGGAGGAGACAAATAATAACTCTACTCCTAGTGGCCAACCCTGCAGATGCTCGACTAGAACGTGCGCACAAACCGGTCACCTACACAGGAAAAGAACCTGTGCTAAGCGATAATGCTTAGTGGGGAGGAACACAACAAAACAACAGAACACTATACAATAATGTCGTGCATTAGTACATAAATGTAAACATGCATCAACAATACAGAATTCACTATATGTCAGAGGACAGAGATATACAAGTCAAGAGTCACTATATGAAATCGGAATTGATAAAAGAAAGCACTAAGCAATTACCATAACCAAAATCACGCAATACACAAAACACTTCACTAAACCAATACCAAATACTTCAAACAATAGCCTGAACTTCACTGGTGGAGGATACGGGAACACGACATGGGAGATCGAAGACTCAAAAAAGTTTTAATACCCGAAGGTAGAGCGGGAGACCGGAGTTTGAAAACATTTTTATCACTACACGGAAAATGACCATCTCTGAGGTCGGCCGAAAGACCCAAACGGGGCCATCACTGCAGCTGCACTCACTAACCCTTCTTAAGCATGCTTAACTATCCACTACCTTGACACTTCAGGCTAAAAACACTTACTGAGCTTGTGACGCCCGTTCCCAACTGGCGGGTTAGCTCAGCTAATCTAGCTACGAACGACCATGCACAACAAAGAACGCATACACATGCTCATACAAAACTCTATTAAACCTGCATAATAAAATTTCTCGCACGCATACATGCATCATTAATTTTATGTCAATCATTGCTAGGTCTTGTACTATATCCATTCACATATCAAGCAAATTCATACAGCCAATAAGATAACCTACTTAGTTATTACAAGCCTTACAAACTTGAGTACATTTTAGTTGCACAAGCTATTACATAATTATACAAAACGAGGGTAGATTTATACAAAATTTCACTTAACAAAACCCCATAACCTACATCTGTAGCACTCCTAATGTTGACCGTTGCTATGCGGGAATGTCCTTCCAAGCCTCACGTCCTTACCTACATGGATTAGAGTAAACCCATGCTAAGCGATAACGCTTAGTGGGGAACACGTATATAACAAGTAGCACGTACAGTTAATAGCATTATACATTACATGCTAGAGGTCATGCTTAAACAACTAATATCATATCATTTACCATTTTAAGCATATCCTTACTCATGTCAAAATTCGATCATAACGCACTAAACAACATAATCCATTTATGTATTCACTCATCATACTTCATATACTCATATCACTATCATTTCCATTTGTTAATTAGTTTAGCCTGCAATTCAAAGATACGGATACGGGTTTCGCATTGGTACCATCGAGGTACTAATTTCGCATTGAAATCTCATTTACGCATTGGTACCCTAAGGTACGAGTATATCATTCCACATATAATAAAATCCAGCAAGGATTATACGCATTGTAATCGCATTGTGATTCCCAAGGAATCAGACATATTGAACGCATTGGGCTGCAGCACTTTGACCCTATAGGCATGCCTACCTATCCACTACTTGACTCGCAGGCTTAAGTTTTAATCATGTTATTAATTTCACTTAACATATATCATTCTCCAACACCATATTCAGTTACACATACTCTTTAACACTTAGCCATTCACTTTATTTGCATACACATAATATTTCTAAAGATCATTTATGCATGATCATTAATCACATACTTGATTTATTTCAAGGATCATCATGTTCGTATGCAAATGTACACTACTTAATACACACATAATGCTTACCCATAATGCCTTGCCTTTGAGCTTTAAGCCTTACCATTTGGATGTCCAAGCACAATAGGGTTATATTGCCAAAATAGGGTAGGTCACGGTCATAACCTATTTGGTTGCCACCGTGACACGTTAAAGTCCCAAAACAGAATGCAAATTGGGGACAGGTCACTGTCCCAACCATTTTGGTTGCCACCGTGACATGTTCCCAACTCTCAGCAGAATGAAACTTGGGGGTATGTCACGGTCACAACCAATCTGGTTGCCACCATGACATATCCATGCCCTACAAAATAGATTGCTCACTTGGGTACCTCACGGTCACAACCTTCTTGGTTGCCACCGTGACATACCCAATTTCACTTAGGTAGAATTTAATTCAAGCATACCTCACGGTCACAACCAATTTGGTTGCCACCGTGACCTATGCAAGGTTTCTACAATTCAACATTCAATTCTCATTTCCTTTCAAGGACTTCAACCCATTTTCCTTCTTAGCAATTAAACCAATTATCAACCTCATACTCTATTCCACATACCTGATTTCCCATCTTGACATTGGCATTCATTTATAGCACAAATCACAATCATTCTCATAACATACACTATATACACATTCTCAAGCAACTTTATCACAAAGCATATCACTACAACAATCATTTAACCCAGAGTTACATAATTCATGCTTAAAGACCACAATTGCACATACACATATCATTCATACCAAATCTATAATCAATCAACACAAATCACACAATTTATACAACTAAGGTTTGTTCCCAAACCTCGTCGCCTTAGCTCCTAGTTTCGTTGTACGCTTGGCTCTCCGATCACGGCTTTTCCTTTATCCCCCTTCAATTCTTCAGCTACCAATGCACAGGCATAAACTCAATCCAGCAATATCCCATCCAAACCAATCCAAAACCATGAAGAAAGAGTAGAAGATGAGTATAAGCATACACAATCACTTACCTTCCAAGTTTTGCACTTAACTCTTGAGCACTAATTTCTTGATCTTTTAACAACTTAACATGCAATTAGCTTAAAACTCTAAGAAGCTATTCACACGGAAAAGCAAGGAAGAACAAAAGTGCAGAAATGGCTGAATATCCATTTAGTCGGTCCCTCTCTCCTCTTACCCTACATTTGCATGCAAGGGTGAAGGTGGAAATTCCTTAGAATGCCACACGGACTCCACTAGAAAAATCTATCTCTTGTTTAACTTTAATTAATCCTTTATTTACTTAATTAATTAGCCACTAACCCACAATTAACTTAATCTTGTATAATCACCAATTAACCACTTAACTTTCCTTTACATTCCAATTAAGTCCTTCCTTCATTTCAATTTAGCCCAAGCCACACATTCACTTCACACACATGCCAAAATAAGTCAATACTACTAAGGTACATTTCCGGCCATGACAACTCTCCCCTCCTTAAAGAATTTCGACCTCGAAATTCATACATGTGTTAAACAAATGTGGATGCTGCTCTCGCATAGCGGTTTCTGGCTCCCATGTTGCTTCTTCAACCCCATGATGCTGCTAGAGCACCTTCATAAGTAGTATTTGCTTATTCCGAAGTTGCCTCACTTCCTTTGCCAATATTGCCTTTAGTTTCTCGTCATAAGTAAAGTCTGGTTGTACCTCTACTTCTTGCAAAGGTAACACGTGAGATTCATCTGACTTATACCTTCTCAACATAGATAAATGAAATACATCGTGAAGCTTGGCTAATGCTAGAGGCAATGCTAATCGATAAGCTACAGGACCCACTCTATCCAGAACCTCATACGGCCTGATAAACCTTGGACTCAATTTCCCTTTCTTGCCAAATCTCAACACCTTTCTCCAAGGAGACACTTTCAGAAACACTCTGTCACCTACTTCAAATTCAATATCTCTCTGCTTTAAATCCCCATAGGGCTTCTGTCTATCGCTAGCTGCCTTTAACTTTTGCTGAATAAGTCTTGCCTTCTCTTCTGCATCGCGAACCAAATCTGGCCCAATGACTTTGTGCTCATTCAACTCCATCCAACAAATCGGTGTGCGACATTTTCTTCCGTACAAAACTTCATAAGGTGCCATGCAAATACTAGTCTGATAACTGTTGTTATAAGCAAATTTCATAAGTGGAAGATGCTTATCCCAACTCTTAGAGAAATCCAAAACACACGCTCGCATCAAATCTTCTAGAACCTGAATAATTCTTTCCGACTGTCCATTTGTTTGCGGGTGAAAGGCAGTAGTACTGAAAGGCAATTTTATACCTAATGCCGCTTGCAGACTCTTCCAAAACATAGAAGTGAATCTGGGATCCCTATAAGAGACAATAAATAAGGGTATCCCATGCAATCGGACAATTTTTCTTACATATAATTTAGCCAACTTTTCCATCGAGTAGTCCATTCGAACTGGTATAAAATGAACTGACTTTGAGAACCTGTCCACTATAACCCACACTGCATCTTGCTATCTTGAGGTCAGAGGCAATCCAGAGACAAAATCCATCGTGATGTTGTCCCACTTCCATTGTGGAATAGGGAGTGGATTCAACAGTCCTTGTGGAACTTGGTGTTTCGCCTTAACTTGTTGACATACCAAGCACTTGGACACATATTCCACTATATCTTTCTTCATACCTGGCCACCAAAACAGCTGTTTCAGATCCTGATACATCTTGTTTCCGCCTGGATGCATAGTGAAAACTGTATTATGGGCTTCATGCATCAATCTCTTCTTCAGTTCTCTATCACTTGCCACACATATTCTATTCTTATATAACAACACTCCATGCTCATTCACTGAATAGTCGGTCTTGTCATCATTATCGACTGACTACAGAATTTGTTGCATCCTTGCATCATTCCTCTGTGCATCTATTAATTCATCTCTTAAAATCGGTCTCGCTTTCCACTGTGCTAGCAAAGCTCCATCCCCAGAGAATCTCCATTTCATTTTCCTTAACTGTAATGCTGAGACTGACATCCTACTCAATGCATCTGCCACTATATTAGCTTTTCCCGGGTGATAATCCACAATACAATCATAATCTTTAAACAGCTCCAGCCATCTTCGCTATCTCAGATTCAATTCCTTCTGAGTAAGCAGATATTTCAAACTCTTGTGATCTGTGTAAATTCTACACTTCTCACCATACAAGTAATGTTGCCAAATCTTTAAAGCAAACACTACTGCCACCAACTCCAAGTCATGGGTTGGGTAATTCTATTCATGCAGTTTCAACTGCCTCGACGTATATGCTACCACCTTTCCATCTTGCATCAATACACAACCCAATCCTATACCTGAAGCATCAGTGTACAGGACATACTCTCTACCAGTCATAGGTTATGTGAGAATCAGCGCTTCAACTAGTATCTTCTTTAACTGATCAAAACTTTTTTGACATCTCTCTGTCCATTCATACTTAACTCCTTTCTGCAGCAATCTTGTTAATGGAGAAGCTATCACTAAAAACCCTTTCACAAACCTTCTATAATACCCAGCCAACCCTATGAAACTACGAATTTCAAGCACATTCTTAGGTGGCTTCCAATTCACAATCGCTTCTATTTTAGCCGGATCCACCTTAATACCTTCAGAAGATATGACATGACCCAGAAAGGATACCTCTCGCAACCAGAACTCACATTTACTCAATTTAGCATATAGCTGATGTTCCCGCAGTGTCTGGAGTACAATTCTCAAATGCTGTTCATGTTCCTTCTCACTCCTTGAGTAAACCAGAATGTCATCTATGAACACTACCACAAATTGATCAAGACACGGTCTAAACACCATATTCATCAAATCCATAAATGCAGCAGGAGCATTAGCCAACCCAAAAGGCATTACCAGGAACTCATAATGCCCATATCGAGTCCTAAATGCAGTCTTAGGTATATCTTCTTTCTTTACTTGCAACTGATAATACCCAGAACGCAAATCAATTTTTGAAAACACACCTGCTCCTCTTAACTGATCAAACAAGTCTTCAATTCGCGGTAGAGGATACCGATTCTTTACTGTCACCTTGTTCGATTGCCGATAATTTATACACATTCTCATGGTACCATCTTTCTTCTTAACAAATAAGACCGGTGCTCCCCAAGGAAAACACTAGGCCTAATAAATCCTCAGTCTAACAATTCTTGCAACTGTGTCTTCAACTCCTTCAATTCAATCGGAACCATCCTGTAGGGCGCTTTAGACATCAGTATTGTTCCAGGTATTACATCAATGGACAATTCAACTTCTCTTAATGGTGGCACACTACTCAATTCCTCAGGAAACACATCAGGGAACTCTCATACCACAGGTATATCCTGTATTTTCACAAGCTCCCTTCTACTATCCAGCACCAAAGCCAAATATGCCTCGCACCCCTTCCTCAAGCATCGATACGCTTGCATCGCTGAAACTACATTCGTAAGATCCTCTCACTATTACTTTACTACCCTTACCATCATTGAGTACCACAATCTTTCTTTTACACTTAACCACTGCATTATACTTAGTCAGCCAATCCATTCCCAGTATCAAATCAAATTCATCAAATGGCAACTCAATTAGATCCACAGGGAACACATTACCCTGAATCTCTAAGGCACACTCTCTATATACTTTATTCACATTCACATTACTTCCCAAAGGACTGGATACACATATATCATATTTTAAACATTCCGCTTTAGGCATCTTTTCACACATCTTCTTAGCACACACATATGAATGAGTTGAACCAGGGTCAATAAGTGCAAATATTTCTACATCATAAAGTTGAAAAGTACCTGCTATCACCTCAGGCGCATCCTGATCCTCTCGTGCCTTCATTGCATAAGCCCGCACCGGTGCCGCATTAGGACTATCCACAATCTCAGAATCAGCTACACCTCTGGACTGGCTACCTCTGCCACGTCCTTTTCCTCTTCCTCTATTAACAGAAGGTAAATTTGAACCACCCCTACTCTGCTCTTACTGATTTCCTGTCGTCTCGTATGCGTTGGGGCAGTTAGCAAGAAAATGCCCAGTGCTTCCACATATAAAACAAGCACCCGTCACCTTCTAGCACTCTCCTCTGTGTCTTTTCCCATAGTGAGGACACTCATGTATCTCACTTTTGTTACTAGATGCTCCTCTCCCAGAGCCAGATGCTGAAGGAGCCCCACACTTCTTACCTCTTACTGCAGAACTGAACACTGATTCTGCAGGTGGTGCCATAGAAGAATCTCTTGATCTTTTACCCCCATGAGAACACCCTCTATTTGCATTTCTTCTCTGCAACCTGTCTCATTGAGCTCCCAAAGATCTCTCGGCTCTCATTACCGCCTGAACTATCCGGTAATAACTCACTTTCTGCTCAGTAGTCAGTGAAACCAACAATGCCTTGATTTCCTCATTCAATCCTTCTTCAAACTGCTGACACCGGAACTCCACAGTTAGAACATCTTTCGGCGCATACTTGCTCAAACGGCAGAATTCTTTCTCATATTCAGCCACCATTATAGCACTCTATTTTAAATTCAAGAACTGCTTCCAGTTGGCCTCTCTGTGAGCTTTTGTCACAAACTTATTTCTAAACTCCTTTTCGAAGAACTCCCAAGTGATAGGATTAGGAAGCATCAGATTCTGCAGGACTAGCTTCCACCAGTCGTATGCTGCACCCTGAAGCAGCATCACCACACATTCCACTTGTTGCCCCGAAGGACACTTAATCTCACCCAGAATCCTCTGTACCTTTTCCAAACTAGTACCATAGAACTCTTCAGCCCCATATTTTCTCAACGTTTCCAATGGTGCCTTTGGTGCAATCATACGTTCCATAACCCTTGCCATATCTTGCAACATTTTCAATAGGGCTTCCATAGGACCCACTGGAATTTCGTTTCCAAAACTAACTGGATGAGACTGACCAGACCCCGTCACTTCTGCTTCATAAGGGTTCACACTTTCGGTAGTCTCTTCTCTAGTAATGCGATCAGGATCCATCATTACTACACAAATTACACAAGGACGTCTGCATTAGGTCAACATAACTATACACCACGTAGCTACCCAATCTCCAAGAAAAGACTAAACCTAGGCTTTGATACCACAACTTGTGATGCCCGTTCCAAACTGGCGGATTAGCTCAGCTCATCTAGCTAGGAACGACCATACACAACAAAGAACGCATACACATGCTCATATAAAACTCTATTAAACCTGCATAATAAAATTTCTTGCATGCATACATACATCATTCATTTTATGTCAATCATCACTAGGTCTTGTACTATATCCATTCACATATCAAGCAAATTCATACAGCCAATAAGATAACATACTTAGTTATTACAAGCCTTACAAACTTGAGTACATTTTAGTTACACAAGCTATTACATAATTATACAAAACGAGGGCAGATTTATACAAAATTTCCCTTAACAAAACCCCGTAACCTACATCTGTAGCACTCCTAATGTTGATCGTTGCTATGTGGGAATGTCCTTCCAAGCAACACATCCGTACCTACACAGATTAGAGTAAACCCGTGCTAAGCGATAACACTTAGTGGAGAACACGTATATAACAAGTAGCACATACAGTTAATAGCATCATACATTACATGCTAGAGGTCATGCTTAAATAACTAAAATTATATCATTTACCATTTTAAGCATATCATTACTCATGTCAAAATTCGATCATAACGCACTAAACAACATAATCCATTTATGTATTCACTCATCATACTTCATATACTCATATCACTACCATTTCCATTTGTTAATTAGTTTAGCCTGCAATTCAAAGACGCGGATATGGGTTTTGCATTGGTACCATCGAGGTACTAATTTCGCATTGAAATCCCATTTATGCATTGGTACCCTAAGGTACGAGTATATCATTCCATATATAATAAAATCCAGTAAGGATTATACGCATTGTAATTGCATTGTGATTCCCAAGGAATCAAACACATTGAACGCATTGGGCTGCAGCACTTTGACCCTATAGGCATGCCTACCTATCCACTACTTGACTCGCAGGCTTAAGTTTTAATCATGTTATTAATTTCACTTCACATATATCATTCTCCAACACTGCATTCAGTTACACATACTCTTTAACACTTAGCCATTCACTTTATTTGCATACACATAATATTTCGCAAGATCATTTCTCCATGATCATTAATCCCATACTTGATTTGTTTCAAGGATCATCATGTTCATATGCAAATGTACACTACTTAATACACACATAATGCTTACCCATAATGCCTTGCCTTTGAGCTTTAAGCCTTACCATTTGGATGTCCAAGCACAATAGGGTTATATTACCAAAACAGGGTAGGTCACGGTCACAACCTATTTGGTTGCCACCGTGACATGTTAAAGTCCCAAAACAGAATGCAAATTGGGGATAGGTCACGGTCACAACTATTTTGGTTGCCATTGTGACATGTTCCCAACTCTCGGCAGAATGCATCTTGGGGGTATGTCACGGTCACAACCAATTTGGTTGCCACCGTGACATATCCATGCCCTGCAAAACAGACTGCTCACTTGGGTACCTCATGGTCACAACCTTCTTGGTTTCCACCGTGACATACCCAATTTCACTTAGGCATAATTAAATTCAAGCATACCTCACAGTCACAGCCAATTTGGTTGCCACCGTGACCTATGCAAGGTTTCTCCAATTCAACATTCAATTCTCATTTCCTTTCAAGGACTTCAACCCATTTTCCTTTTTAGCAATTAAACCAATTATCAACCTCATACTCTATTGCACATACCTGATTTCCCATCTCGACATTGGCATTCATTTATAGCACAAATCATAATCATTCTCATCACATACACTATATACACATTCTCAAGCAACTTTATCACAAAGCATATCACTACAACAATCATTTACCCCAGCGTTACATAATTCATGCTTAAAGACCACAATTGAACATACACATATCATTCATAGCAAATCTTTATTCAATAAGCACAAATCACACAATTTATACAACTAAGGTTTGTTCCCAAACCTCATCGCCTTAGCTCCTAGTTTCGTTGTACGCTTGGCTCTCCGATCACGGCTTTTCCTTTATCCCTCTTCAATTCTTCAGCTACCAATGCAATACCAATGCACAGGCTTAAACTCAATCCAGCAATATCCCATCCAAACCAATCCAAAACCATGAAGAAAAAGTAGAAGATGAGTATAAGCATACATAATCACTTACCTTCCAAGTTTTGCACTTAACTCTTGAGCACTAATTTCTTGATCTTTTAACAACTTAACATGCAATTAGCTTAAAACTCTAAGAAACTATTCACACAGAAAAGCAAGGAAGAACAAAAGTGCAGAAATAGCTGAATATCCATTTAGTCGGTCCCTCTCTCCTCTTACCCTACATTTGCATGCAAGGGTGAAGGTGTCAATTCCTTAGAATGCCACACGGACTCCACTAGAAAAATCTATCTCTATTTTAACTTTAATTAATCCTTTATTTACTTAAATAATCAGCCACTAACCCACCATTAACTTAATCTTGTATAATCACCAATTAACCACTTAACTTTCCTTTACATTCCAATTAAGTCCTTCCTTCATTTCAATTTAGTCCAAGCCACATATTCATTTCACACACATGCCAAAATAAGTCAATACTACTAGGGTACATTTTCGGCCATGACAGAGCTCATAACACTTAACATTATCAATTGCCCAAAATAAAACACTGACATACCCATAATTATCATACAAAACTCACATAATGCAATAAATAAAGAAAAGAATTAATAAATCATGCACTAGGAAGAAAACAAGCAAGATGGGACAAGAAGAAATCATTTTCAGGCGCAAAATAGGGAAAAGGAGAGGACCTACTGTCGCGATCGCAACAGAGGCGAGAGTCACTACGGAGAACAGGCGAGGAGCACGACCAGTGCTCCTGGAGCAAGACTAGTGCTCCATGAGCACAACTAGTGTTTTGGAGCACGACTAGTGCTCTATGAGCACGACTCGGATGCCCTCTCTCTAAAACACAGAAAAATACACTGGCAGGGAAAATCATTTTTGTCGCGATCGCAACAAAGTTGAGCTCGCGATAGAGACGATTCTTCCAACCTAAAAAGGCCCTATAACTCTCTGTTTTCAAAACCACTCACATACACTCCAGTCAAACATGCATAAATCTTACCTTATGCCTCTATTTCACTTATAAAACATTTCCAAAGCCATATAAACACAATTAAACACAATAATCAAACAATAATTCAACATACACCCCATCAATAATTAAACCTAGAATTTCCTTCACATATCATGTTCATGTACTTCAAAGACACATACAATCCTCACTATATCACTAACATTTAACTCATATTCACTACATGATCAAAACATGTATTTACCCAAACAATACACTCAAGATATCAAGAATTAAGGGACACAAATACACATTCAATCCAAATGAGAACTAGGGAAAATCATCCAACTAACAGAGGGATAAAATCAACTCCCAAACTTAACACAACAAACAAGGCTCCCAAACCTGGAATTGTAGCTTCAAACCAGGCCCCTCACGATCCCACTTTCTCTTTCCCTTTACTCTTCCTACGATCCTCCGCTTCTTGCACAAACCCAATCAAAACACACTTTCAATCAAGCCACACAATCACTCTTCAAAACTAGAAATTAAAGAACAAGAAGGAGATGAAGAAACCCAACTCAAACCTGACCACTTACCTTACGAAAACCATCTCAAATCTTCATAAATCCCACTCAAACTTGAAGAACCAACTCATGCAAAGATGCAAAGCATTCAAAAATGTAAAAGAAAGGGAAGAGGGGAATGAGAAAGGGGCAAAGAAGAGGAAAGGAATTAGCTTCCAGGAGAAGCTTCTCCTTTTCAGCCCTCCCTTCCCTCTATATCTTGCTTTTGCATTAAATGCTCACCTAACAATTCCACTTGGCATGCTCTTAGTGGACCAAACATTTCCATCTTAACTTCTCTAAACTAGGCACCAAACTCACACACACTAGATAATCTCTTAAATAAACTTTACATCCTTGGCACAATACACATAGTCCGCTAGATCATTACTTCACTTAGCATACTTAATTAATTACCTTTTGTAATTAAGTCCTAATTATCCAAATTACTCCATACACAAGATACCAAATTACCCTTAATTTCTCAACTTAGCATGCAAATTCCGACTAGGCCCTTTTCGGGTTATTACATAAGGTGGTCCCGCAGCTGGGTGGTCCCATGAATACTCTCTGGTTCAATCTCTACTGTTAATTATTTTTAAGCAAATATAGTTAAAATAAGTAATTATGAATAGATTGTCTAGAATTCTCTCTGATAGAGAATCAAGTTCTAGTTCAAATATGATCCATGATATAAGTAATTCTTATCCCTTAGATATGAATTCTTTAGAAATTAATATAGATAAAGTAGAACAAGACTTACATAATTAGACTATACCTAAACAGAATATTAAGACAATATATTCAATAGGTACTTTTGATTTTATGTCAAATTACTCTATTAAAACAACTGAACAGACATTACCAATTAATCAAGAACACTCTAGTATTCAACTATTCTTAGAAGAAGCAATTAGTGGTCATAGAAGAAATAAATATAGATTTTTACATATAGGGGCAGTTCAAATAGCAATAAAACCTTTATTCAGGTTAGGATTAGATGCTCCCATTTTAATGTGTTTAAGAGATGCTAGACATCTAGATTTTTTCAAATTTTTTGCATGAAATGGCAGAAACAAATTTAGCTAATGGACCAGTTTATTTCAACTGCTACCCAGGATTTACTCTTAGTTTATATGACAGACAATTAATGGACACTCTAACCTTTATAGTCAAAACAAAAAAATTAAATGTTAAAGAAGATCTTAACGCTGTAGCAATAATATACAGGGTATATTATACAGTATTGACTACCTCAATAAATCAAAAATCAATAAATACTTTAACCAAAAATGAAACAATCATTTTTGAAGGAAATAGAGCACACTCTAATATTCAGATATCTAAAAGACTAAAATGGGATGAAATAACAAGGTCTGCTAGATGGAACTTTCAGGAAGTTAATGAGCCTAGATTAATAGACTTAGATAATCAAACTTGAAGAATAACTGAACATACAGACGGATCTGTAGACATAGATTTTTCAAATACCCCTCAGATCGAAAGACATTCAGTATATTCTAATAATAGGCCCTCTACTTCAGCTAATATTATACAATGTTCAGCTTCAGCTAGAAACTTAGATATAAGAGGAATAGATTTCAGAGGAAATGTTCCAAGGACTATTTACACAGAAGAAAATGAATCTTCAGTAAGCCCAACAAGATCACAAATGGAAACCTTTTCCCAGTTAAATTTATAATAAAAATGATTTTTCAAATCAATAAGGAATTCCTTAGAGCAGAATTAAAAAACAGATTATAATAAAAAGAAAAGAGAATGGTACTGTAATAGTTTTTCGCAAAATGAATTAGAAAAATTTAGAGAAACATGGTACAAAGATATGGAAACCCAAAAGATCAATATTCCTTTATTTTTGTGGTTTGAAAATTATTGTCATTATAATAATATTAATTATCCTTTGGAAAAGGAACTAAAAATGTTAAGTAAAGTAAGAAAACTCTAGAATTTAGACAACGATGAAAGGGTTATATCTATACATCCTCCATTAGAGAATATAATATTAAATAAAAATGATTAAGAATATATAGGAGTACCTTTTATAGAAATCAAAAAGGAAGATTCAACAGATAAAAGAATACAACAAATTATAGTTCAAAATAATTTTACTAATCAGACCTTAGAAACTATAGAAAATCAATTAAATAGGATCGAAACTGTAGTTCAAAAACCCCATCAAGTCGAATACATAAAACCATTTACCTTAGAACAAAAACCTTTATTTAAGCCTTTCGAATTTATAGGACCAACTATTAAGTTAAGTAAAGAAGAATCTATATTAAGAAAAATAGAAGAAAAATTAGGAAACCTTAACCTAAATAGCTCTAAAATAATTAAAGATAATAAACAAAAGGATAAACAAGTAGCAGTAATAAATAAAGATGAAAACACTAAATTAGAAGAAGATCTCGTAGCCAATCTAGAAATCCAGTTTGATCAACCTAATAATAAGCCCTTAGAAATAAATAAATTAAGAAGAAATGCTCCTTTACCTACTACTAGAAATTACTATTCTAGGCCTACCCCTCCTGATACTCAATTTGAAGAAAGAGAAACAATTCATCAGGCTAGTTATGACAAAAAATCTATGTACGAATGGAATATAGATGGACAGTTAGAATATATGATATTAAACCTCTTACAAGAAATGACCATGGCAGCTAGTTCCTATAGGACCATGGGTAATAGTTAAAGTCAAATTGCTCAAGTTTTAATTTCAGGATTTACTGGACAGTTAAAAGGTTAGTGGGACTACTATGTATCCCATGAACAATAGCAATATCTATTAAGGGCCACTAAAACTATAATTAAAAGAGAAAATAATATGGAGACAGAAATAACCATAGACGATAGTATTAATACCTTAATATTTGCAATCATGAAAAGTTTTATAGGAGATCATAGTCAATCTCAAGACAGAAACTCAAAAATACTACAAAATCTTACTTGTCCCAAACTACAAGATTTTAGATGGTATAAAGACTTATTTTTGACAAAAGTAATTACAAGATCAGATTGTAATAATTCCTATTGGAAAGAACGATTAACAGCAGGATTACTTAAACTTTTTGCAGAAAGAATTAGAAATAAGTTAAGATCAGATTATAATGATGTTATTCCTTATAATGATTTAACTTATGGCCAAATTATCAATTATATTAACAAGGAAGATTTAGCTATATGTTCAAAAATTAAGCTAAAAGCCAAATTAAAAAGAGATAGCCAAACTGGAAGAAGTGAATTAGGAGATTTTTATCAACAATATGGATATGAAAAAATTAGTGCACTATCCTCTAAAGCTAGAAGAAAAAATAAAATAAGACGAAAATATAATCCTAGAAGAAAGATGTTTAGACCCAGTTTTGAAAAAGAAAGGCCCAACATAGAGAAGCCCAATAAAAGAAAGAATTTTCCTAAGAAAAAATATTATAAGAAAACCTTTTAAAAGGATATAGTAATTTGTTATAAAGGTAAGCCAGGACATTATTCAAAAAATTGCAAAATGACAAGAAAAGTTAATAGTTTAGATGCTTCAGAAGAATTAAAAGAAAAAATTATGTAACTAGTTATAAATGATTCTTCTTCTGACATAGAAAGTGATATCTCTGAATATTCAGAAAATGATTTAAATCTAATTAGTGATGATAATTCTAGTAGCAATTCAGAAATTTGTGAATGTATAGGAACTTGTCAGTGTAATCAGATAAATATGCTAAATAATGAACAAGAATTTTTACTAGATATAATAGATAAAATTGATGATCCAGAAGTAAAAAGAAACTATTTACTCAAATTAAGAGAATTAATAGGAGAAAGGGAGCAAAAAGATTATAGACCCTATAATTTTAATGAGATCTATCAAAGATTTAAGAAAGTTAAGAAAGAATCCTCTATTCAAGATCTTCAAGAAGAAGTTAGGAATTTAAAGCAAGATATAAGCTCATTAAAAAGAAGAGTCCAAACCATAGAAGAAGAAAACCTTAAGGATAGTCTAGGTAAATTATTCTTAGATAAAAATGAGGCGTCTACGTCTTTAGTAATAAAAGAACCTGAAGAAAAGGAAGAATATGTCAACAGCATACCTAAAGTGAATTATCAAAGGTAGTATGTTAAGTTAAGTATAGTCATAAATGATGATTTTCATCTTTTAACTTTAGCTTTAATAGATAGCAAGGCTGATCAAAATTGTATTCAGGAAGGTCTAGTTCCAACTAAATATTACGAAAAAACTTCAGAAAGACTTAGTTCAGCTAATGGTTCAAAATTATACATAAATTATAAAATATCCAAAGATAAAATATGTAATAAAGGTTATTGCTACAAAACTCAGTTAATTTTAATTAAAAATTTTAATTCAGGAGTAATTTTAGGAACACCCTTTATAACCATGCTTTACCCTTTCCAAGTCTGTAATAATGGAATAATTACAAAGGTCTTAGGTAAAGATATATTATTTGAATTCGCCTTTCCAATGATAATAAGAGATGTTAATCAATTAAAAAACAATATTCAGGAAATCAACCTTATAAAAAATAAAAACAGTCACGTAAAATATTTAATTAGAGAAATTGACGAAAAGAGGATAAACATCCAGTTAGGAACAGAAGAAGTAAAAGACAAAATAAAAGAGATAGAAGAAACTTTTACTAAAGATGTTTGTGCACCCATACCTAATGCCTTTTGGAAAAGAAAAAGTCATATTGTTAGTTTACCATATGAAAAGGATTTTGATGAAAAGAAGATACCCACTAGGTCAAAGGCAATTCATATGTCAGAAGACTCAGAAAAACTTTGTAGAAAAGAAATCCAAGATTTAAAAAATAAAGGTCTTATCAGAGACTCTAAGTCACCTTGGTCTTGCTCAGCCTTTTACGTAATGAATGCAGCAGAACTAGAAAGAGGAGCCCCTAGATTAGTTATAAACTACAAACCCTTAAATAAAGTTCTTCAGTGGATTAGGTATCCCATTCCAAACAAAAGAGATTTATTAAAAAGACTATATAATGCAAAATTATTTTCTAAATTTGATATGAAATCAAGATTTTGGCAAATACAAATTCAAGAGAATGATAGGTATAAAACAGGATTTAATACTCCTTTTGGTCATTATGAGTGGAACGTAATGCCCGTTGGTCTAAAAAATGCCCCATCAGAATTTCAAAATATAATGAATGATATAGTAAGACCAATTAGTGAATTTTCTATAGTCTATATAGATGATGTCTTAATATTTTCAGAAAATATTGCTCAATATTTTAATCATTTAAAAAAATTTTATAATATTATACATAACAGTGGATTAGTAATTTCTCCTACTAAGATGAAATTATTTCAAATAAAAGTAAGGTTTTTAAGACATAATATAGATCAGGGAGCTATCAGACCTATAAACAGAAGTTTAGAATTTACAGAAATATTTCCAAATGAAATAAAAGATAAAAAACAGTTACAAAGATTTTTAGGATGTCTAAATTATGTTCAAGATTTTTTTCCAAAATTTACGAAAAATTTGCCAACCCCTTTATAACAGATTGAAAAAGAACCCAGAACCATGGACGGATAAACATACTTAGATAGTTAAAACTATAAAATCAAAAATAAAAGGTCTTCATTGTCTCAGTATCCCTCGTCCAGAAGCATTTTTAATAGTAGAAACTGATGCGAGTGATATAGCTTTTGGAGGAATTTTAAAACGAAAGAGAAATAATAAAGAAGAACTAGTATGATATTTTTAAGGAAGTTGGAATAATACCCAAAAAAATTATTCTACGATTAAAAAGGAGATACTAAGCATTGTCTCATGCATCATGAAATTTGA
>CANTUQ010000168.1:8777500-9018037 GCA_947683425.1 Excoecaria cochinchinensis
GGGATAGAAACTATAGTGGAAAAAGTTGATGGGATTCCCGTAAGGTTAGGTCTAACTAAGGCTGAGTAGACTGGTGGAGAAAACCAAGGGGTGTTTGGTCTAGGTCTAGGAGATAAGGGTGCAAATCTGTTTGGTGAAACTGGAATCATCTGATTAGTATTAACAGTCTGATTATTATTCTGATTTGAAATACTTGCTTTACTGAGCACCTTCTTATTATTCATTTTCCCTGTAAAAACTCACGAGAAAGAAAATCAGGTAATAATTATTTTGTCCTTTAATAAATTCTATTTCAAAATCAAAATTACTAAGAAGGGCTTGCCATCTGGCAAAAACTTGCTTGGAAATTAAATTTTTAACATCCTTTTCTAAAATATGTTTTGCGGAAAGACAGTCTATTTTTAATAAAAAAAATTTAAGCAAACATAATTATGCCTCTGGCTGACCAACGCATGCCTTCAGGGCTGACCAACGTTTCCTACCCTCCTGAACTATCTTTTCTGCAACTATTTCTAAAGCAAACTTAATTAAAATAACCGTTCTGAATAGCTTAATTAGAAGAGAAGAAGAGATAGTTCTAATTAAATGAAATTTTTTTTATTAAGAATAGACTGTCTTTCTACAAAACTTATTTTCGAAAAGGATGTTAAAAATTAAATTTCCAAGCAAGTTTTTGCCAGATGTCAAGCCCTTTTTACTAATTTTGATTTCGAAATAGAATTTATTAAATGACAAAATAATTGTTTACTTGATTTCCTTTCTCGTGAGTTTTTACAGGTAAAATGAATAATAAGAAGGTGCTTAGTAAAGCAAGTACTTCAAATCAGAATAATAATCAGACTGTTAATACTAATCAGATGATTCCAGTTTCACCAAACAGATTTGTACCCTTATCTCCTAGACCTAGACCAAACACCCCTTGGTTTTCTCCACCAGTCTCCTCAGCCTTAGTTAGACGTAACCTTACGGGAATCCCATCAACTTTTAGGCCTCCAACTTTTTCCACTATAGTTTCTACCCCAACATTTGCCTCATCTTCTTCATCTCGCAAGAAATCTTCATCAGTTTATATTCTCAATCCTCGCAAAAAATTTATTAAGGTATTAGAACCAGAAGAACAGAGCTTGATAAAGAATCAGAGTTTTTATAAATTGATTGAATTTATATTTTCAAAAGGTTTTCTTTTTCTAGAAGAATGCCCAGATAAAACCAGAGAGTTTTACAAAATGATCTTGATAGATACCGATTCAGTTGTCATAGAACGTAATTATAATCAGGACTCTTCCAAAATTAATTATAGCAAAGTAAAGATCTTCAGAATCATGACCTTAGCAGAATGGGGTTTGAAGCCTTATACCAACAAGGTATTAACAGGATACTCCGCAAGAAGACATTACAGTTACTATGATTATCAGGAAGCTTGGTTCAAAGTATTTTATCTCAGGAATTATAATCATTCTTAGTTCTTTTACTTTTCTCACAAGTTCTCAGGATTCTACCCTAATTGGTTCCTTAGATGATTTGATTTTATGGCACTAATCGAAGCTATATTTCCCTCGCAAGTTCTTCAGGGATTTGGAAAATATAAAGAACAGCATCAGACTAAGTTAAACGACTCTTTACTTCAATTTTGGAATGAATTCAAGATCCCATGGATAATTACTTGGAATTATCATATCTCAAAAGACTCAGCCGTTCCCATCCTCTACCAAGAATATCGCGTGAAATGGTGGGACTCTTTTCACGAAAGCAGAGCAAATCTGAAAGCAGTCAGAGAAAAATTTAATAATGACAAGTTTTCATATCAGACTCCACATCTTCAGAATAAGGGACAAATCCAATCAGAATCCAACCCAGAGTTTACAGCTAGCAAGCATCACCTTATCAATCTTCTCTCATCAGCCATGTCAGAACAAGAAATAGCAGCCATTCTTAGCCAGGCAACTTTAGAAAAAAGGAATTCCTCTACAGAAGAAGTGGCCCCAGCGCCGCGACACTTTGTCGATTCCCAAGATCCGTATGATGATATAATTTAAAAAAAAATTATTTTTACTAACCTTTTTTGCAGGTACCAAACAGTAAAGATTCCCCAATAATGTTTCAGAAACTACTTTTTAGCTCAAAGCACATTATCAACAACATTTTTCCGATAAAAGAAGGAATTTTCAGAAGACACGCTATCTCCATTATTTGCAAGCATCCAACTGACTCATCACTTTAAGGTGCACTATCAAAAGAAAGATCAGATGGCTGGCAAAATCTTCAGCAAAACCTTATCAACAGAAGACAGCTCATCAGATTCAAATAATTCAGGTTTCCCGAATGATCTTCAGAGGGATATATAATCAGTTCATTACTTCAAAGAGAGACAAAGCCTTTTCTTTGTAAAGAAAAATTAGAGAGAAAAAAGAAAAATCCTTAATAGTATCCACCTCCCGTTGTAATAAATCATTAGATCTCTAACTAGTATTTACCAAAAACTGTTCATGTATTCCAGCCTCATCTCCATCTTGTAATATTTCAATAGATTATAATACATCAGGTATATTTTGAAAATATGAGTTATTTTGTTAATGGTTTTATTGACACTTTATCTGCTTTAGATTTTTCAGAAAATCAAGAAAGGGCTTTACTCAGGCAAGAACTTTTAAGTTTAAGAGAAGTTTTAACTCATCAGCATAATGCACTGCATTTAGATGGTTTTTGTGATTGTCAGGATTTTATTCATAAATTAAATTTAATTAGAATTCTTTTATCATTTCTGCAAACTATTTCTTAAAGATAATAAAACATTAATATGTCGTCTCCATCAGAAGACATTAGCATGCATTCTGAATCTTCAGCCTCTCATACACCTGCATCTTCACCATCAACAGCACCTACATATGAAAGCTATATTGATCGTTTTATAGATTCTTTAGGAATGGTAGACTTAGCTAACAGACAGGCAATGCTATATTTAAAATCAGAACTTGAATGTTATTTAGAATTTATAAAAAACGAAACAAATATAGTGCATGAAGATAAATGTCGTGATTGTAAAAGCTTTGATAATAATAAGAGATTCATAAAAAGTATGACTGAATTCTTAGATATTAACACATTAATAATTATAACATTATAACTCCTAAATCTATAATTGATAAGTTTATTTCTAATATAATACAAATAGATTTATCATCAGCTGAACAAAGATTATATTTGAAAACATAATTAAGAAAGTTAATAGGTTGGATAGAAGATGACTCTAATAATCTCCATACTCACGGATATTGCGATTGTCAGTTTTTTTTAATATTAAGAAAATATTTTTATTAAATATGATATTTTTTCTTGAAATAAATAAATAAATATATATATATATACATATATATATATATATACATATATATATATATGTATATATACATATACACACACACACACACACACACACACACACACACACACATATATATATATATATATACATATATATATACATATACATACATACATATATATATATATATACATATATATATATATATATATGTATATATATATGTATATATATGTATATATATATATATATATATATATATATATATATATGTATATATATATGTATATATATATATACATATATATATATACATATACATACATATATATACATATATATACATATACATATACATATATATATACATATACATATATATATATACATATATATACATATATATACATATAGATATATATATATACATATACATATACATATATATATATATATACATATATATATATACATATATATACATATATATATGTGTGTGTGTGTGTGTGTGTGTGTGTGTGTGTGTGTATATATATATATTGTAATATTAAAATGATAAGGTATAAGTATTTAAGTGTATATTAGTATAAGACGTGAAAAATAAGTATGACGTGTCTATAGATGATGTATGAATGTGATTAATGATAAATTATTCATATGGGATAAGTCACTTTAAATGAGTATATGAAATAGTAATGTGAATATAATTGCATGACAGTATACGAATATATTTTTGAACAATATTAAAAACCAAAATTTTGTATTTTTGATATATATATATATGAGCATGAAATTTGTGTAGTAATGTGTTGACTAATACGATAATGATACAAACCTTTATTTATATAAGATAGTATGATATATGAGGATTCTAAATGACTGGTTAAACGTTGAATGTGTTTGCAACGTTAACATTGTTAACAAGGATATATATATGTGATTGAAATGATTATAGTAACCATGAGACACTGTTACATGATATTTAATGAGTTTTTGCCAGTGTGGCATATAGGAATGTGTTATGAATTTTTACAAGTGCATGTGATCATTATATGATCATGGTAAATGAATGTGTATATGATAAGAATGTCGGTGATGAGAATAATACACAAATATGAGTATTAGCTCACAAAAGTCGGGTTGTGGATAGATAGACATGCCTATAAGGACATCTGAGTGCTGCAGCCTATATTTCTTGATGGCAATTTGGATCAAGACTGGATCCAATTTGGGTTCCTTATATGTTTTTGGATCCTGAATTGGATCCTTACATATTTCTGGATCACAGTAGATCCCACACATGTTACAAAAATGAATGCACCTTCAGGTACTTACATGTTTCTTCTCGTTATCCACCACTTTGAAAAATGCAGGCCATATATAAATAAAAGAATATTAAATGAGTAATAAGAAATATGGAGTTAAGCATTTCATATGCATGTGACAGATGCATTATTTTGAGCTTGTACTTTATGTACCTATGTGTTTGGATCCCGTTTGGATCCCTATTTGTGTTTTTGGATCCTGATTGGATCTCTATGTGTATTATGTGATAGTACTCTGGGGTACCTATGTGTTCCTTCCTATTTTTCCCTTGGGGATGCAAGCCACGAGTGAGTGAAAGAATATTAAGGAAATAATCTGAAATGTAAATGAGTAAATGTTTATGTAAGTTGTTGTACCTGTATGATTCTTTAATGATTGCGAAACTGATGTTTGAAAGTTAATAAAAGAAATGGTTAGCCGTTGGGCTTTGTTTAATATGTTAAGGGTTATGAATATGGTTGCTCATATAAAGTCATTACAAAAGATTATTTAAAAGTGTTTAATATCTGTATTTGTTATAATCAAGTAACCTATATGTAACTTATTTGAATGCATTCATTTGCATGTATTGAAGGTGCTTATACGTTTGAACTTGGAGTGCACATTTTGATAAGAGTTTTAGTAATTCAGGATTCATGCCTGTGACGCGCGCCGAACCCCGCAGGACGCCCCGAAGGCCCGCTCTTAGGGCTTTCGGGAGAGGTTCATAAAAACTTGTAAGGTATTTACAAGTGCGTCTATTTTAGGCAACAAGGAGGTTTCTTGGAGTCGCCATCCAATAAAACATTGGGAAAGTTCGTCTCGCCTCAGTGAGCCAAGACGGCGCATCTTATCCATTTTGGGCAAACCAAAGGGGTCTTGGAGGCATTCACCCCAATAAAATATTGGAATGACCCTCTAACCCTATGGAGCCTAGGATTGTAAATTGAGTCTTTTGGTGGGACACAAGAGGTGTCTTGGAGATCCCATTCTAATGAAACATCGAAATGGGCCTCTCGCCTCGTTGAGCCCAAAGACCAGAGATGGTTCGGGACTTCTCATTTATTCATACCTTGGTTATTTTATAATTAAGTTTTGGATTTAAGTTTCCATCCCTTTTCTCATACATTTCGATGCAATAATTAGAGCACAAGTTATTCAGTTAGGGAAAGCGGTAAATAAAAGGGTAAAAAATAAAGTACATAAAAATAAATTACAATAAAACTAGGGGCGGAATACAACCCCCATTATAAATAAAGTACAAACCATACATAAATCGGGATATTGATTATAATGTGGACATTGGTCCTCGCATGCATATTATTATAAAATAATTTTTATGTGATGATTTTGGATGGAGAAAATTGAGACATTGGTCCCATTTTTATTTAGGAAAAATACCAATTTAATTAATAAAAAAACGTTTGTAATTTTCTTTCTAGCAGATCTAAATAAACAATTTTACAAGAAAATTATATGACAAAAAAAATAAATAAACCAAATAAATAAAATATTACAAATAAAGAAAATAAACATATAACCCAAAAGAGCCATTCTGGATCCCCCGTGTGCTCGTAAGATGTCCGAAAGGAAAAAATGAGTTTTGACATAAAAACAAAACATAAACAAAATAATGTTAGTAATTAAAACAATTAAATCAATAATAAAAGATAAAATGGAATAAAATAAGATAAAATAGCATGATATCAAAATGACAATTGAATTAATATGTTAACAATTAAAATAAATGTGAAAAATGCATTTTTATGACAAATTAAATAAATGATGTGATTAAAATAAAATATAACATGTTAATGAATTAATACATGAAAATTATGAACATAATGCAAAATAATGAAAATAAACAATAAATTGAATAAACAATAAATATAACATGTAACAATGATAAAATAATGACAAAAGATAATGAATAAAAGAATGATAAAAATAATTAAAACAATGACATGATTAATTACTATTATCACAATTAACATAAACCATTTATATGGAAAAAAGATTAATCAAAATTAATTAATTAATTACATGCTGAAAAATAATGATGAATCAAAATAAAATAAATTATTTACATGTTAGGAATTAATAGGAAATCAAAATTTACATGAATAAAAACAAAATCATATATAAACATATTAAATAAAACAGACATAACAATAATAAAATAAACAAATAAATGGAAACAATAAGTAAATTAATGAAAACAATAAAATATACATGAATAAATTAAATATAAACAAAATAAAAGTAAAAATCAAACCCAGAATATTTACCCTCAGAGTCAGATTCGATGAAAGTAAAAGATGATTGGATTTCCTTTGTTTGTGACTTTCAAAAATTTAGAGTTGAATATGATAAATGTTAGAATTTTATTCTAATAAAAATAGGCTTGAAAAAAATAATTTAGCAACAAAATCAATTGCTTTTGTTTATAGAAAAAACAAAAGAATTAACTTGAATGCTTAAGAATAATAAAAACTGATTTTGAAAGTGAAAATTAATCTCTTATGTTTATGGAGAAAACAAAAAAATTAATTTGGAATAATCAAGAATTGAAAATCAATTTTTCAATCTCCATTAATCCTTGTTAATTGAAAGAAGAAATATGAAATTTTTGGAAGAAAAATCAAAGAAGAAGAGAGCTAAAAATTCTGATGTGAACAAAAAAATAATAGTGGAGGCTCCCCCTTTAGGTTTTCATTCTAAAGTATTTATAAGGTATAAAAAATGTTGCCCTAATTTAATTAGGGAAAGGAATTCCATTTTAACCCAAATTCCTCTATTTTTAATGATAAAATCAATTTTTATTAATTAATTATCTAAGAAAATATTTTAGAATTTAATTTGGACTCAAAAACCCAAAACAAATGGGAAAAAACGGATTTTTTGGGTGTAAAAATTTAAAAAAAGGGTGAAAAATCGGAAAAAGGGGAATCAGACCCTTTAGCGACAGCCAGGGAGGAGGGACTAGTGACGGGCGTAGCGCGACGCTGCGTGCATTCGCGCGGAAGTTCACGCGTGTCGCGCGCAAGCGTCGCCTCGCGCGCGCTGCCGCGCCCGACACTCGTGATCCGATTTTTTTTTTAAATTTTAAATTAACTAAAAATACTATAATTTTAAGCCCCCATTTTTCAAAACAAATTTTTTAAATATTTTTTATTATTTTTCAATTTTTCACTCCAAAATGCACATTTTCAAGGAAAACGCCACTTTTAAGCTTTTTACCTGTGATAAGGCATATTATCATCATTGGGTAATTTCGATCTAGGGTGACTCAGGACCCAATATCTACAATGCATATGATGACTAATATGAGTATGTTTTGCAAGAAAACCTTGTGCCTTGAATATGTATGAACATTCTTATATCGTTACTAAGTGGGTATGATAAGTAAATGTAATGGCTCGAATATCGAGTTAGTAGTGATCAGTGAAATCTGTAAAGTGTATAGTGTGAATTTCATATGAAAATATCAGTAATTGGGTCTTAAAATACAGTAGAGAATAAAGGTTAAACGTACTCAGGCTAGGGAAGCCCCTGATGGGTGATCTGCCGGGAAGTCTGTAGGAAAAAATATTTTATTGGACTGTTGGAAAGTGCATGTTAAATGGAGTCAATTGATGTAATTTGGAATGAAAATGAGGTCAAATAGGTTCCTGAAAGTCAAATTGAAGAAAAGCCTCTAATTTGATTCAAATAGTAACTAGTTTGACCGAAATTTGACTGAGACTTTAAAGATAGTAAATGACCTCTGAAAAGATATCTGAAGGCATAGATAGACTCAAAATAGTGTGTAGAACAGTTTGGCGATGAAAAAGTAATTTTATGGTGACACTAAAAAATTAGTGAACCGGACCGGATAAGGACCCTAATTGAGATGAAACCAAGGTTAAATGGGTTAGTAAGAGTGAAAAAGATATTAAGTATGGAAAGTGAATCGAACCGGTTCAACCAATGAACCGTACCGGTCGGACCAATTGACTTTGGTTTGACTAGTTTGACAGGACTCTAAATAGAGTTATGGACTTCAGAAAAATTATCTAAAAGTATGGATTTGCTTGAAATATTATGAAGAATCATATAGTAGTAAAAAATAAATTTTATAGTAAGACAAAAAATTTAGTTATCGGACTGGTAAGAAATTACCGGACTGGGAAACAGTCTTCGATTGAGCTAAAATTTTACATGGAAGCTAAATTATGTATTTTAAGAATTATGGAATTAATTTTGGGATAAATTGAGTTTGATAAGTGAGAGAAATTATTTTTGGATTGGAAAATGGACTTAAAAATGAAAAATGGGCTTGAATTGTTTGGGCCACTTTGAATGGGCTTGGCCCAGTCCATTAAGACCCTTATATAAGCTACAAATATCATATTTATCTAGAGAAATCTTTACAAATCCAGCAGCCTCTCCTTCCTTCACTTGGCCAAACTTCTTCTCTCATTTCTCCACGAAATTTTCTTCTCCTCTCTTCAAATCTTTCCCTAAATCGAAGCCTCTTAAGCAAAGTTCAGGCCCTCTATCACATGGTAGCAGCCTCTACTTTTCATTTGAGGTGATTTAAGTAGGAAAAATCAAGGGTTCAAGGTCATGTGTCAAAATTGAGCTAAGTGATTTAGGATTTTATAATTTGATTTAAAGGTTCTAATAGGTATTTTTAGGTATGTAGAGTATGTTTATGATATTGTATTGAATTTAGAAGCAAAGAAAATGATGGTTTTGTACCCTTGCATATTCAGCCACTTAAGAAACTTTTATTGCGGAAGGTGTTTCAAAGGACTAAGGCATGGATAAAGAGCTCTAAGCATGGAAAGCAAGAATCTAAGGTTAGTGGATACAATATCCTTCATTTTCTATTAAGGATGCATGAATTTAGGTTATGTTTAAGTATAAAATATGTGAAATATGCATGTATAATTGAATCTAACTTAATAAACATGATTAGTGGACTTAAATAAGTGTGTGAATGTGTTTAAAATAAATTAAAACATTATGGTATGAAAAAGAAGGTCCTTATTCCTATTCCATATTAAAGTATATAATCTTATTTATAACTCAATTGTAACATATTAAATATACGATAGACAACTTATTGCTACTTTTATAAGATCAGCAACGTTATAAATTATTAGGCACACATACAAAATAATTACAATTCTAATCAAATATTATTCATGTTACATATACATATCATGCGTATTTTCTTACTTCACATACAGATATGGTTCCTAATTATCAATAGTTCATCTTTCTTATAACATTCTTTTAAAATATTCTCTTTAATAAGTTGCCTGCGTTTTTCTAAGGAAGTGGATAACGGGATACATAATAGAACGCATAGGTACCCAATGGTACTTTCACGTATCACATTATATCATGTCAATAACAGATATGCATAGGGACCCAAACGGGGTCCAATATAGTGACCCAAATGGGGCCAAATCATGATCCAAACGATGTCGACAAAATATAACAGAGGGCTACAGTATCAAAGGTCCCTATAAGCATGCCTATCTATCCACTACACGGTCAAAAGCAGACACTACGTCCTATTTATTTTCAAACTTTGGATATTTTTATCAATGAACTTCACATCACATTCACAATTATTCGATATGATTAGATAATGATCATATTCATTTAAAATTCTTATCACATAGTTAACTTAGTTTACTCTTTAGTGAGTCATAATAAACGAAAGTTCTTTTCATGTTACCATTGTATTTCTCTCTTAGTTCCCTCTCTAATTCAAACAATATATTGTATAAACTCATTAAATATCACTTAACAATATTACAAGAATTCCATAATCATGTTAGTTACAAGCATGCCCATTTTAACCATGTGAATATCATAAAACATAATTAACACTTGAACCATCATTTATTATATTCATACATGACTTTATCATATACATAAAAATTTATATTGCTATTCTATGTGCCATCATATATTGACATACAATACATATATATACATATATGTATTACATATACACAATCATTTATTTTTATGCAATATACAATGTATATCCATACACTTAAATATGATTCACTCATGTCCATTTATACATAACTCTAAACTCTTTTCCCATTTCCTATTACATTTCGTCCATATTTCATATATGTACTTATGTGAATTTTCCTACAACGTCATTATGTTTTCTTTCAATATTTCATTTAGAAGTACCTTTATTAACATTTGAACACAATTTATGTTTAAGGATCATATAATCATTAATTCTGACTCTTATTAATGCCTCAGTTATACCAATATAGAACCAATTATTGAAATATTAATTTATTCATCAAGTGTAATCATACTAGGTCAACATTTATAACACTAACATAGTATATTATCATAATGTCAGTAACCTTTACCTATACGCTTCACCTCATTAATTATTATATCACATTTAAATACTCTATATGTATATTTACTATTTTTAGGTCATTATTTAAGTAATTATTAAGTCATAAAATATCAATGTCAAAAATCATTGCAAAATATAATGAAAACATAATTCATTAAAGTAGACAAACATGTTACACACTGGTCAGAAAATCCTGACCACCATGTGGCCCAGGATGTAGGCAAAATCATCAATTCAGACTCATTTCACACAGTGGTCAGAGGAAACTACACGGTGATCAAACATGTTACCTGGCAGTCAGGATTTCTTAACCAGTGTGTAACCCAGGAATCTTGAAAGATTCCAAAAAGATGCTTTACAGAACTTGTTAGGATCAAAATGACATGGTGGTGAGGACATCCTACTCACCATGAGGTTCCCACACGGTGGGTAAAAAAATCCTGACCGCTATATGGATCAATAATTCCAACTATTCCCTCTACCAAGAACACGATCACACGATGGTCAGAACTGTCTGACCATCATGTGGCACTGTAGACATGCTTGGTTAAATAGGGCAAAATTCTTCCCCTATCTTTACATGCATTTTTGACATTCTAAACAACATTTTTAGCTTAAACGTCCTCTTAACACATGTTTATCTATATCTTAAGGTTCTATTAACACAAAAATCACATTATTTGGATCAAAATACACTGAATTAAGCCCTATAAAATAGTAACAGGTCCACATGAACCACAAATTCAGTTTACTCTCTTTTACCTCTAAAATTGAGAACCTTATATCTCTAGTTAGGCCATTGTGACGCGCGCCGAACCCCGTGGCTTCCCGAAGGCCCGCTTTAGGGCTATCAGGAGAGGTTTATTGAAACTTGTAAGGTATTTACAAGTGCGTCTATTTTAGGCAACAAGGAGATTTCATGGAGTCGCCATCCAATAAAACATTGGAAAAGTTTGTCTCACCTCAGTGAGCCTAAGACAGTGCTGTTATGTCCATTTTGGGCAAGCCAGAGGGGTCTTGGAGGTCCCATCCTAATAGAACATTAAGAGGCCCCTCGAGCCTCATGGAGCCTAGGACTATGCAAGTTAAAGCCTTTTTACGGGACACAAGAGGTGTCTTGGAGATCCCATTAAAATGGGTCTCTCTCCTCATTGAGCCCAAAGACCAGAGACAGGTTCGGGACCTTCCATTTATTCATACCTTGGCTAAGTTTATAATTAAGTTTTGAATTTAGCGTTTCATCCCATTTCTCATTCAATTTTAATGCAATTTAATTAAACGCATATCAATCATATAATAAAAGCGATAAATAAAGTAAATGAAAGCAAAATAAATTACAACAAAACTAGGGGCGGAATACAACCCCCATTTGTAAATAAAATACAATTCATACATAAATCGGGTAATTTATTAAAAATGAGGACATTGGTCCTCACATGCATGTTTAAATAAAATAATTTTAATGTGACAATTTTATTTGGGATGAAAATTAGGACATTGGTCCCATTTTTATTAGGAAAATCTAAGTTAATTAATAGAAATACTTTGGCGACCTTTTAAATTAACGTGCATATAAATTATCGTGCATGAAAAATAAATTATTACAAATTACATATTAAAACAAATAAACAAAACCCAAAATGAAAGAAAAATAATAAAGATAATAAATTAACAAGGTAGCTCTCAAGTGTATCTTCAACTCTCCATGAGCTCCCACTTGCCATAAAAAACTCACACACGGAAAGTAAGCATTTGAGAATAAAAAGACAAATAAAAAAAATGTTAGTAAAAATAATGAATTTAAACACATAATATAAAAGACATAAAAATAAAGCGAATAAAAAAGGCATCATGCATGACCAATTAATTTAATGACATAATAAAAAAAATATGCAACTACTTAACCAATTACTCATTTAACATGCATAAAAAGTATAACATAATAATAATAAAATTCAACATGTATAGGCAAGCATAAAACTATAATGATAAAACTCAACATGCATAAAAACATGAATAAAATAAACATAAAATTCAGCATGCATAAAAATATAAATAACAAAAATTCATCATACAAGACAATAATAATAATAATAATAATAATAATAATAATAATAATAATAATAATAATAATAATAATAATAATCATAATAATAACCAAGGATATGAATAAACCACATAAACATGCAAGAACAATAAGAAATAAACATGACATGTTAAGGCATGGTAAATGATAATACCAATAACAATATGGACAATCACATAAGCACATGGTAAAAATAATAATGATGATAATAAAAACAACAATAATAATGAAGATAACAACATGTGAACAATATGAACAACATGAACAATTGAATAAAAATAATATGAACAATTGAATAAAAATAATATGAACAATTAAATAAAATAGTTCTAAGAGAATTTACATTGTTAACTAATAAAATAAAAAACAAAAACAAGAAATAAGAAGAAAATAATAAGACTAAAATAATTTACATGTTAACTAGTTAATTAGAAATAAAAAAATTAAATTAAAAATTAAACTAAGAAATTGAGCCAAGAATATTTACCCTCAAAATTTATCTTGATGAAGAGAAGGTAAGATCCAATTCCTTGTCTTGTATTGTTGGAATAAAATTAGAAAATAAAATATTGAAAGTGAATTTTTACTCAAGAACAAATAATTTATTTATTTGTCTCAAAGCAAAAATTGTCAATTGAAAATAAGAAAATTCTCAAGAACAAAAATTGTTATTTTTTGCCTTAAGAATTGCTGAAAATTCCTTTAGAAATTGAGAGAATTTGTTCTTGAAAGAAGAAAGAAGAAGAAAATAATTTTTTTCTCAAGAGAAATCCCCCCCAAATTCTCACTAAAAAACCCTTTTTATTCCCCTCAAAATTCAGATTTTTTAATTGAGAAATTAAATTAAATTAATTCCCATTAAACACTAAAAACTGAAGAAAATCAAAGGTTTGGAATATAAAAAGTTTTAGCATTAAATTTTGCAAAAAAAATGAAGAAAAAAATTGATTTTTGGGCCAAAAAAGGTCAAAAACGGCCAAAAGGGGCGACAGGGGCGAGCGACGCCCAGCGCGTCGCTCGCGCAGGGGCAGGTGGGCGCCGGGCACTGCACGCCGCGCGCCTCGCCTGCGAGTTGGCGCGCGCGCCCAGCGCGCTGCCGCGGGCCGACACTGGCGGGAATTTTTTTTTTTTAAATATTCTATAAAATATAATAATTTAAAAACTCACTTTTCATCACAAAATAACTTTTAAAATACTTTTAAAATATTTTTGAAATACATTTTTATTCATTCCTAACAAATCAAAACGACAAGGAAATTATCACTTCCAACTTTCATTCTTTTTGCCTATAAATCGGCACACTTAATTTCATCATTGGATAATCCTGATCAAGGCTACTCGGGACCCAGTGTCTACAGTTGCCCCCAATTTTGGGGAGGCTAGTGCGTGAGTGCCTAGGTAAGCCAAAATTCAGGAAAAGGAAAGAAGCGCGTACCTGAGGCGGCGACCTTCCTGCTGCTCCCTGGGGAACACTGCTATGACTTGAAATATGAATATCCTCTCCGAGTTGCACTGAGTCGCTGACAAGACTACGAAGTGCTAGGAACCATCCTCAGATGGTGATGCGTCGAGTCGCTACCAAGACTACAAAACGCGAAAGATAAATTGCACCGAGCCACTGACAAGGCTACTAAAAGTGCGCTGCGCGGAGTCGCTGACAAGACTACTAAACGTATAAGTGCTATCCGCAGATAACGATGCGCCGAGCCACTGACAAGACTACTAAAAGCGCTGAACAAAAAATTGCACCGAGCTGCTGACAAGGCTACTTAAAGTGCGCTGCACGGAGTCGCTGACAGGACTACTAAACATACAGGTGCTATCCGCAGATAGCGATGCGCCGAGCTAAAAGCGCAGAATGAAAAATCGCACCGAGCCGCTGACAAGGCTACTAAAAGTGCGCTGCACGGAGTCGCTGACAAGACTACTAAACATACAGGTGCTATCCGCAGATAGCGATGCACCGAGCCACTGACAAGACTACTAAAAGCGCTGAACAAAAAATCGCACCGAGCCGCTGACAAGGCTACTAAAAGTGCGCTGCACGAAAGAACTACACCGAGCCACTAACAAGGCTACCAAAAGTGCACGAAAGAATTGCACCGAATCGCTGACAAGACTACCAAAAGTGTACGAAAGAATTGCACCGAGTCGCTGACAACACTACCACAAGTGCAGTTGCCATCCGCAGGTGACAATGCGCCGAGCCGCTACCAAGACTACCAAAAGAGCACGAAAAAAATGCACCGAGTCGCTACCAAGACTACCAAAAGTGCAAGGGTGTCATCCGCAGATGACCGCACCGAATCTGCTACAGACTATTAAAAGTGCAAAAACTAATTATCTTCATTTAGATATTCCTGCAAAGTAATGTGCACAAAAAAATATACGAAATTTAAGTGTATATGAGATGTAAATGTATGTAAATGTTTGCAAAAATAGATTGACCCTATCCTAGGTGGTTAAGGGTCTGCCGAGAATATAGCTTGGCTGTTGCGTTGCCCTTCCAAGAATCTGATAGAGTGACATTTTGGCTTTAGGGACTCTGACCCCAAAACATTTTCCGAGAGAGACATCAAGTGTGCATCTTTGCCCCCCGGTCAATGATCGTATGCCCAGGACTCTGACTCATGCATTATCTGACTGAAGAATGATCATCTGAAGTATACCGCCTTATTGCTCCAGGCATCGGAAGTCATTGCTTTAAAAGGTAGTGCGTCCCTTGTGGATTTTCACACTAGCTTTTCTTTGTGGGAAATGCGTCCCTTTAGGGATTTTCACATAACCCTTTGCCTAACTTTTGCCTGGAATGGACCCAACCCAAACCAGTGGCTTTTATTCATTTTTTTTTGTCATATATATTTTTTTTGTAGGGCAGACTGCCTGTCTCCAGGTTTTCACCCTGCCCTTTGGCCTAACTTTTGCTTAGAGAGCCAGTTACGGTTTTCATCTCTAACGACCTCTTTTTTTTTCAAGATTTTTTTTTATCTTTTTTTTTTTTTTTTTTTTTAGCTGTAAGAGAAGGCTATTATCAAAACCACCACTAAGAGTGAATAGCACATATCTACTTAGGCACCTTCAAACAAAATGATTAAACAATAGTCATTAGATGAATAAGTGATATATTTTTTAAGGCAGAGCTAGAAGAACAATGTAAACTGTATTCTTTTATTCATTGCAAAATTGAGTATATTTATATATGATTTCATACATGATCCTTATTTAACAAGAATTCAAAAGCATAAGGCTACACCTAATCTCGGAATAGATCTTGTAAGTATCAAACCCCTGTTATCAATCGGCCCTCTCGGGTTTTCTCGATTGAACATTTTCTCTCGGCCCTTAATTTTTGCCCAGGATGCCTTTTTTCGGTTTTCACCCTAACAGGGCGCCCAATTTTAGCAAGGCCGCCTTTTTTCGATTTTTGACCTGCGGGGCATTTATTCTCTTCTTTTCATTTTTTGGTCTTTAGCCATGGAACCTTTTTAGTCTATCGACATTGACCGGGTCTTTAAACTCATTCCCATCGCTGTCTGCCAAGATTGCTGCTCCCTTTGTTAGCAACTTTTTCACAATGAACGGACCTTCCCAAGTTGGCCTGAAATTTCCTCGTATGTTTGGCACTCCCGGCCTCATCATCTTAAAGACCAAATCCCCTTCTTTCAATGGGTGCTTTCGTACCTTCTTGCCAAAGGACCGAGCTAGTCTCTTTTGATAAACCTGATTGTGATAATAGGCTCTCAACCTATCTTTATCCAACAGATTCAACTGCAACAATCGCTATTGTGCCCATTCTGTCTCTGGAATCTCGGCTTCCATGACTACCCTTAAAGATTTCAGCTCAATTTCAACCGGCAGAATTGCTTCGGTTCTATATACCAGGGAGAAAGGTGTTGCTCCCGTAGAGGTTCTGACTGTGGTTCTATAACCCCAAAGTGCAAAAGGCAGCTTTTTCCGCCCAATCCTTATAGTTCTGAACCATCTTGGCCAGTATTCTTTTCACATTCTTGTTCGCTGCTTCAACCGCACCGTTAGCTTGAGGACGGTAAGAAGAAGACTTGTGATGCTGGATTCCATACTTCTGAAGCATCTGTTTAGTTTCTGCTAAGAATTGCACCCCATTATCAGATACAATATGGTGTGGGAGACCATATCTGCATATCAAATTCCACTCGATGAACTTAGCCATATCCCTAGCATCAATCTTCTTGAAAGATTCAGCTTCAACCCACTTAGTGAAATAATCAATGGCAACTATAATGAACCTGTGCCCATTAGAAGCTGTAGGACGTACCTTGCCTATGATATCTATTCCCCAAGCTGCAAATGGCCATGGAGATGTCAAATTATGTAGCTCTGAAACTGGGACATGCCTTAAATTCGCGTATCGTTGGCATAACTGGCATTGCTTCACATATTTTGAACAATCCGTATCCATTGTGAGCCAATAAAATCCTTGGTGCATGATCTTCTTTGCTAAGGCTAAGCCATTCATGTGAGCTCTGCAGACTCCGGCATGAACCTCTTCCATAACCTTTTCAGCTTCTTTCTCCGCCAAACATCTTAATTGGATACCATCAGCTTGTCTCTTATATAAAGTGCCACCTACACTAATGAACTGAGTGGACAACTTTCGAATCATCCTTTGGTCTTTCTCGGTGGCTTGTTCTGGAAAAACTGACCGTTCCAAATAATTCTAAATGTCATAGTACCAAGGGTTTCCATCAGTGGCCCCAACATCCATCACCTGCTCAGCTTCAAAGAAAGGCTTTTCCGAGCTAGAGATTAGCACGGGTTTCATAGTAACCCCTGTTGGATTATCCCACATGGACACCAATGTCACGAGAGCATCGGCCAATTGATTTTCATCCCTGGGGGTGAAGTGAAAAGTGCAAGTCTCGAACTAGCTACTCAACATTCTCAAATGCTTCACATAAGGTAACAGCCTTTCTTCCTTAACCGACCATTCCCCTCTGATCTGATGGATTACTAATGAAGAATGTCCGAAGACTTCTGTGGTCTTTACCCCTAGAGCCAGCAATGCTTCCAAACCGAAGATGCAAGCTTCATATTCAGCTTCATTATTGGTTGCCTTGTACCTCAACTTTTTGGCTAATGGCAGCTTTTCACCATCCGGGGTCGTAAGAACGATCCCTGCTCCTGCCCCTTTACTATTAACTGCCCCATCAAAGAACAATTGCCACCCTTGTACTGCTATGGCCATGACATCTTCATCTGGGAAATTGTATTCGAATTGGTCTCCCTCAATAGGATGCTCAACCAAGAACTCAGCTATAGCTCTTCCTTTAATGGTTTTCCTGGTGATGTATTTGATATCGAACTCCTGCAACAATAATAACCATCTTCCCATCTTTCCTAGCAGAGAGGGCGCTTCCTGAAGGTACCTAAGCGGGTTATGTTTGGCAACCGCTTATACACTGAAGGAATGAAAGTAGTGCCGCAACTTCTTAGAAGCCCAAATCACTGCAAAGCAAATCTTTTCCACTTCAACATATTTGGCTTCACATGTCAGGAATTTCTTGCTAAGATAGTAAACAGCAAACTCTACCCCAAAATCATCCTCCTGGGCCATCATGGCACCCACTGAATTGTCTTCTATCACCAGATACAGGATTAATGGTTTGGCATGTCGTGGTGGTCTTAAAACTGGAGGATTCAGGAGATAATCCTTAATAGCATCAAAAGCCAATTGACAATCATTATTCCACACCACAGGCTGATTCTTCCTAAGAAGCTTAAAGATGGGCTCACATACTGAAGCCAGCTTGGCAATAAATCGGCTGATGTACTGAAGTTTTCCCAGGAAACTTCTAACCTCTTTCTCTTTTTGAGGCACTGGCATCTCTCTGATGGCCCTGACCTTGTCGGGATCTACTTAAATTCCTCTCTGGCTTACCACATGGCCCAATAGCTTACCCGAGGTAACTCCAAAAATGCACTTCTTAGGATTGAGGCGCAGATCAAACTTATTAATCCTTTGAAAGAACTTTTCCAAGGCCTCGAAGTGACCTTCTCTGGTAGCTGACTTGATCATCATGTCGTCAACATACACCTCCACTTCCTTGTAGATCAAATCATTGAGAACTCTAGTGGCCATCCTCTGATAGGTCACTCCTGCATTCTTTAGTCCAAAAGGCATGACTCGGTAAGCAAATGTACCCCACTCGATTATGAAAGTTGTCTTTATTTGATCCACTATCTTGTTAAGGATTTAATTGTACCCTGCATACCCATCTACGAAGTTGTACATCATGCAAGCAGCAGCACTGTCTACCAGCACATCAATATGAGGCAGAGGAAAATCATCTTTCGGACAAGCTTTGTTCAGGTCCCGATAGTCCACACATACTCAAACTTTTCCATCCTTTTTAGCCACAGGAACTACATTAGCCAACCACGTCGAGTATTTAACCTCCAATAGAAACTTAGCCTCAATCTGCTTATGGATCTCCTATTTCACCTTCTGAGCCCATTCTGGCCTAAGTCTTCTGAGCTTTTGCTTGACCGGTTTACTCTCTGGGTAAGTTGGAATGGCATGTTCAGCTACATCTCGATCAATCCCCGGCATGTCCTCGTAGGTCCAGGCAAAGACATTTTCATATTTTTTTAATATTTTCTCAAATTTTAGCCTCTCATCAGGAGTTATGTCTGATGCTATCAAGATTTCCTTTGGATTCTCCATAGTCCCGAGATTAAATGCAGTCGTGCTAGTTGAGTTAATGTCAAAGATGAATGCATCATGATCATGAGAAATGAAATCATCAGAAACATCACACAAGTAAGCAAAGTTATTCATCTCATTGATGTAATTAGAAACATTAACATTGTTATTAAAAATTTCTGGCATAAAAATAGTATCTACGTAACTATTGCCTTCATCTTCTGTCGATGATGATGTTGCAGCAGACTGGGCTTTGACTTCTTTGCTTGGTGGAGGCTTTTCAACTACCTCCGATGAAATCTCCAAATCTTCAAACTTCAGCTCTGGCTCTACCATCTTTTCCTTTCCTTTCAACCTGGTAGCTAACAGCTTATCAGTGACAATCTCCTCAGGCCCATCCCTGTCCCAGACACTGCACTGAGTCATGATCTCCTCATCCCAGAAGTTCTCTGCAGACTTGATAACTCCAACATCCCAGTCAAAGACATCATTGAAAATTTCAAACCCCAGAATGATCTTTCCATCCACCCACTGAGGCTCTTCCTCTCCAGTATAAGCACAAACCAAAGATGAGGGAACAAAACTCTCTGAAATGTGGGGAATCTTTTCTGAAACTTTCTTCCTGCCATGCTCTCCTTTGTAGCCCCGACCCTTCCGATCTTTCTAGCCTTGTGTGGTGATGGCATCTTGCAACCCTTGCGAATTTTTACCCAATCCGGCCCTTGGGAGGAAGTGCATCCTCTTCATCATGTTCATCACCTGAAGGCTACCTGCCAAGCCCTACTCCTCACCAATCACTGATACGTGGAAGCCACTAAATGGCTGATTAGAGATCCCCAAGGCAGACACTTGGTTCTCTCTTGCTGCTTTAATGGTCACCACCTCCCCTTCATGAGGTATCTTTACCATTTGGTGTAGGGTGGACGACACTCCTCCCAATTTATAGAACCACGGTCTTCCCAGTAGGGCTGAGAAATTTGCTGGGATAGGCAAGACCACAAACTCTGCCTCCGTCTCAATAGGCCCACTCCTAACTAGAGCTCTGAATGTTCCAGATGTCTGTCTCTGAGAATTATCGTAAGCTGTGATGGTCAGATCAGACTTACTCAACATACTCTCATCCAGCCCAAAAGCCTAAAGTGCCACTAGGGGGCAAACATTTATGGATAACCCATCATCAACCATAACACAAGAGGTGTGCTTGCCGTTAATTTGAGCCTTGATGTATAGTGGTCGGTTGTGATTGCGGCCTTCAGTTGTCAAATCTACGTCAGAAAACACCAGTCTTTCTCCTGATCCCCCCTTGATGAGATCTAGCAGCTCAGATGGAGAAATTGTGGTGGCTACGGTGGACTCACTCAAAGCCTCGACTAACTTCTGTCTGTGGGAAGGGACTGCCTTAGAAGGTCCCAAATTGATATCTGAGCCGTGGTCTTTTTTAGCTGCTTTATTATAGAATTTTCTTCCAGCTCCTTCTCCACAGGTGCTTACGTTGAGTCCTGCTGCTTCTCAACTTCGGGGACCACTCTCCCACTTCTTGTTACAGCCCCAACTCTCTCATCCTCCTCCGAATCCCATGGATCCGTGAACTCTCCATCTTTCTCATCTTCGTCTTCGTCTCCACTCTCACTAGTGGACCAACAGTCTATCGCCACCATGGGAATCCCTTCTTCACTTGCCTCAGGGCGAGTGATAGCGACGTATTCATTTTCAGGTAGGCTAGACCCAATTATAAAGACAGGCGGTGGCACAGCATTGAAATTAGACTTTTTCTTGCTCTCCCTCTTTTCAGGATCGGTGATCTGCTTATTATCGATCAGATCCTGAATCTGGTGCCTCAGCCTGAAGCAATTATCTGTCAGATGGCCCGTATGTTGGTGAAAGGCACAGTACTCGTTCTCTTTATGCCCCGGTTCCCCTTGGGTCCTAGCTGGCCTAGGTGGCAGGGGTTGTAGCTTCCCCTCCTTCATCAACCTCTTCAGTACCCATGACAAAGGCCTACCCAAATTCGAGAAGTACCTCTGATTCACTCCCGTTGCCGACACCTCAGCTGTCTTCCCACTTCTGTTACCACTGCTAGAACTAGTTGACTTGGTTGCACCTTGATTGTTGTAGCCATTCTTGGCATAAGCCTCACTGCTTGCCCTTCTGGCCATATATTCTCCTTCTGCCTCTATAGCAATGTCTTTCAAGGACTCCCAATCTTTCAGCCCCTTCATTTTAAGTCCATCTCTCAGATATGGGCTAGCATTCCGAAGGAATAACCGGATCTGATCGGGTGTATCAGGTTTGTGCTTCATCTCCATAACCCGGTTCCTCCACCGAGTGAGATATTCATGAAAAGACTCCCCAGCCTTCTGCTGCAACAGCTCTAGATCCTTCAGTGTGACCTCTATCCGGGTACTGCAATCATATTGCTTAAGAAACTCTTCAGTCAACAAGTCCCAATCTTCTTTGGACCTCCTGTCCAGCCCATGGTACCAGTCAATAGCAGCTCCTGTAAGACTCAAGCAAAAGTACTCTATCTTCTGCTTCCTTGTTAAAGTTGTCCCCTTCATGACTAGTGAATACTGCTTGATGTGCGCAGCAGGGTCAGAGGTGCCGTCAAATTTGGGAATATCAGGCATCTTGAAGTTTTAGGGGACCAGATCATCCCCATCCAACTCACGATCCTCCGGGTTCATTCCCCTTCCTACCGTCATCATCCTTGTCATAGCCTCAAACTTCTCCTCCATCTTCCTCCACATTGCTTCCTCTAGCTTGGGCGACTTTCCTTTTGCCACCATTTGTTCCTCTTGCTCATCTTCCTAGAGGTCAACCTCAGATCTCGGGCCTTCTCTACGCTCAACGGGTGCTGGTGCTCTTTGCTCAACCGCAGGCGGGTCAACTACAGCAGGGGGATCCTCCCTAACATCCCCTTGTTCATCTGGCCCCCTAATAGGAGCAGAAGCAACTTGCTGCCCAACTATGGTAGTGGCAAGATTGTCCATCATGGCCATCATTCTAGCCTCAAACTCTTCCATTTTTCTTCCCACTTCCTCGGCAATCATTGCCCTGGTTGCATCTGACCCACTGGCTGCATTAGACATACTTGATGACTCTGAATAGAAAGTCTCACTACTATCTGAAAGGGAATCTGTGTTCCGATACGGCACTAGCTCTGGTAACCCCAAGAGTGGAATCCTTCTCAACCGACCGTCGGGACCCCTAAACCACCCGGACGAATCTATGATGGCTGAAAAAAATACATCTCGTTAGGATGATGCATGATTGAAATGCAATGCATGGTCGTGCTGATGCAACATAGACTAACACATGCAAGCAGATAGATCCTTCCAACCTTATTGCCCCCAGACACGAGGTAGCATAGTCTCTTTCCTAGGTGGGCTTTATCCAAGGGTTAACAGGGAACCCTTTAGACGCGTATGGTGCACGGTGGAAAACCGGCAGCATAACAGCTCTTATTTAATGTACACACGTATGAGTGTTTGGTCATTATGTATTTAAACACCTCAATTAAATAAGATGGGCCCATCGGGGCATGAAAGCCTTTGATGGAGACCATTTAATTTAACTGATTTTGTTCAATATATGATGGCCCAGGTAGCAAGCACAGTATTACGGTACATTTCACCTAGTGGAAGTATCTATTGCCATTACATGAGCTTTGGTCAAAAGTAGTGATACTTTAGGGCTACCCAAGCATGGTCCCTGCCAATGGGTCTAACTCATCATGAGCATAATGACCGATTGGGTCACCATTTGATATACCATAAGGTACGAGACTTGGGCTGGTGATTATCCTTAACACTTCCCCACATTGAGTGAACGTAGGGTTGTGCTTCGGGAATGCACCGGGGTTAAAATAGGGACAAAACTAGCATAATCTAAGGCTCTAGCATGGATGCAATGCAATTTTGAAAAGAGATAAAATTTTTAAATTAAAACTTAATCATAAATTTTAACCAAGGTACTTTTGAAGGGAAGTCTCTTAGAGTCCCCAGCGGAGTCGCCACTGTGACGCGCGCTGAACCCCGTATCTTCCCGAAGGCCCGCCTTAGGGCTATCAGGAGAGGTTCATTGAAACTTGTAAGGTATTTATAAGTGCGTCTATTTTGGGCAACAAGGAGATTTCATGGAGTCGCCACCCAATAAAACATTGGGAAAGTTCGTCTCACCTCAATGAGCCTAAGACGGCGCTGCTATGTCCATTTTGGGAAAGCCAGAGAGGTCTTGGAGGTCCCATCCTAATAGAACATTAGGAGGGCCCTCTCGCCTCATGGAGCCTAGGACGATGCAAGTTAAAGTCTTTTTACGGGACACAAGAGGTGTCTTGGAGATCCCATTAAAATGGGTCTCTCGCCTCGTTGAACCCAAAGACTAGAGACAGGTTCGGGACTTCCCATTTATTCATACCTTGGCTAAGTTTATAATTAAGTTTTGAATTTAGCGTTTCATCCCATTTCTCATTCAATTTTAATGCAATTTAATTAAACGCATATCAATCATATAATAAAAGCGATAAATAAAGTAAATGAAAGCAAAATAAATTATAACAAAACTAGGGGCGGAATACAACCCCCATTTGTAAATAAAATACAATTCATACATAAATCGGGTAATTTATTAAAAATGAGGACATTGGTCCTCACATGCATGTTTAAATAAAATAATTTTAATGTGATAATTTTATTTGGGATGAAGATTAGGACATTAGTCCCATTTTTATTAGGAAAATCTAAGTTAATTAATAGAAATACTTTGGCGACCTTTTAAATTAACGTGCATATAAATTATCGTGCATGAAAAATAAATTATTACAAATTACATATTAAAACAAATAAACAAAACCCAAAATGAAAGAAAAACAATAAAGATAATAAATTAACAAGGTAGCTCTCAAGTGTATCTTCAACTCTCCATGAGCTCCCACTTGCCATAAAAAACTCACACACGGAAAGTAAGCATTTGAGAATAAAAAGACAAATAAAAAAAATGTTAATAAAACAATGAATTTAAACACATAATATAAAAGACATAAAAATAAAGCGAATAAAAAATGCATCATGCATGACCAATTAATTTAATGACATAATAAAAAAAATATGCAACTACTTAACCAATTACTCATTTAACATGCATAAAAAGTATAACATAATAATAATAAAATTCAACATGTATAGGCAAGCATAAAACTATAATGATAAAACGCAACATGCATAAAAACATGAATAAAATAAACATAAAATTCAGCATGTATAAAAATATAAATAACAAAAATTCATCATACAAGATAATAATAATAATAATAATAATAATAATAATAATAATAATAATAATAATAATAATAATAATAATAATAATAATAATAATAATAATAATAATAATAATAATAATAATAATAATAATAATAATAATAATAATAATAATAACCAAGGATATGAATAAACCACATAAACATGCAAGAACAATAAGAAATAAACATGACATGTTAAGGCATGGTAAATGATAATACCAATAACAATATGGACAATCACATAAGCACATGGTAAAAACAATAATGATGATAATAAAAATAATAATAATAATGATGATAACAACATGTGAACAATATGAACAATATGAACAACATGAACAATTGAATAAAAATAATATGAACAATTAAATAAAAATAATAAAATAGTTCTAAGAGAATTTACATTGTTAACTAATCAAATAAAAAACAAAAACAAGAAATAAGAAGAAAATAATAAGACTAAAAGAATTTACATGTTAACTAGTTAATTAGAAATAAAAATTAAATTAAAAATTAAACTAAAAAATTGAGCCAAGAATGTTTACCCTCAAAATTTATCTTGATGAAGAGAAGGTAAGATCCAATTCCTTGTCTTGTATTTTTGGAATAAAATTAGAAAATAAAATATTGAAAGTGAATTTTTACTCAAGAACAAATAATTTATTTATTTGTCTCAAAACAAAAATTGTCAATTGAAAATAAGAAAATTTTCAAGAACAAAAATTATTATTTTTTGGCTTAAAAATTGCTGAAAATTCCTTTAGAAATTGAGAGAATTTGTTCTTGAAAGAAGAAAGAATAAGAAAATAATTTTTTTCTCAAGAGAAATCCCCCCCAAATTCTCACTAAAAAACCCTTTTTATTCCCCTCAAAATTCATATTTTTTAATTGAGAAATTAAATTAAATTAATTCCCATTAAACACTAAAAACTAAAGAAAATCAAAGGTTTGGAATATAAAAAGTTTTAGCATTAAATTTTGCAAAAAAAATGAAGTAAAAATTGATTTTTGGGCCAAAAAACGTCAAAAACGGCGACAGGGGCGAGCGACGCCCAGCGCGTCGCTCGCGCAGGGGCAGGTGCACACTGGGCGCTAGCGAGCTCCCAGCGCGCTGCCGCGGGCCGACACTGGCGGAAAAATTTTATTTTTTTTAAATTTTCTATAAAATATAATAATTTAAAAACTCACTTTTTCATCACAAAATAACTTTTAAAATACTTTAAAAATATTTTTGAAATATATTTTTATTCATTCCTAACAAATCAAAACGATAAGTAAATTATCACTTCCAACTTTTATTCTTTTTGCCTATAAATCGGCACACTTAATTTCATCATTGGGTAATCCTGATCAAGGCTACTCGGGACCCGGTGTCTACACCCATGTTCTCTTCTTATCACTTGTAGACCTTAATCCTAAGAAAATATTCTGATCGGTTTCATTTCATTTGAAGCTCTACAAATGGAGTTATACTCAAAACATCCGAACTATCATTATAGCTTTAATATGCAGATTTTATGTTCTATGAGTTATAATGATTTTCTTGCAACATTTTTATTCCTATATGACTCAAATCCATTCATTTATGTTATAATTACTTATAATACCAAAAAAACACATATACACAGATAAAGAAGAATAAGTTCCCAAACCTGTTTTGGGAAGCCAAATCTTCCTTCACTTGATTCTCCTTCTCATCTTTGCTCTTGTTATTTCCTCTCATTAAATCCATATCATAAACTCATGTTATCATCATCTCAATTTCAGAATTTCAATCTCAAGAACAATAAAGAAGAAAAGATATAAATTACACAAGAACTTACCTTGATTCATTTAAAATTCACCTAAATCCAATTGAGACCTTAAGATTCCAATTAATATGAGGAAAATGAGAGAGATAACGAGTGAAGACTCATATATTTCCAGCCCCCAGCAGCTGTCTCTCTCTCCCTTCCTCAATTTATATGCACTTCATAATTCTAGAAATCAAGGTGTTGAATCCTCATTGGTGGCTATTAGATTTTTCTATAAATCTCCAATTTTATCCTTCCTCTTTCATTTATCCCTACATTCACCTTTTAACTAACTTAAATTCATACATTTACCTCTAATTAAACTTTAAACTTATAATAACATCCTTTTAATTCATGTATTAACCTCTAAATTAAATCAAACTTATGATTAAATCCTCATAACATCTTCTATATTGCACTTTAGTCACTTTTTGAATAAATTATCTCTTGGCCGATACTTGCCGAATCTTTGCATAAATGACGGTTGCATCCTTTTAATACTTCCATCACTTAATCATGTACATTTGGTTTCCATATCACCCTAAGTATGCCTTAATACTGTTAGGGGTGTATTTTGGGTCCTTACAATCTTACCATTAAATTATATTAGCTATCTAATTGTTAGAAAAATTACCTGTTAAGTTTTGTTGAACAGTTGATTTTCCTTCGCACCGGATTTTCATAAACTACAGTGTCTAATGGAGAACACCTCTAATTATTTTCCATACCAAAGAATGGATGAATTAACCAATAAATTAAAAGAATAGAGACAGCCAAAATTCACTTGAGACAAGTGAGTGAAATTCGGCTACGAGAGAATGAGAGGAAGGCTGATTCTTCTAATGTTTAGTTCAACTCCCACTCAACTACTGCTCTTATACTCCAAGTTAAAAGCATAACTCTAGTAGGATTAGAATTCTAAAAGGCCTAGAGAACTAAGTCATAATTAACTAATTAAATTGGCTTAATTAAATCCAGTCAGAGCCTATTCAAAATGGGTCATGTCTAAACAGGCTTAACATTAGGCCTTTCTATATGGACTTTGATTCAATTATCCAAATAGATTCTAATTACAAACAAATTAAATATGTAGGGTCCATGAGACTTATTAATAGTATTTAATTTAACTTGGCTAAAGAATTAGGCCATTAATGCCTTTTGTAAGTAATCTGTATAGAAGCCACTCCTAGTGGGCTTCTGCACAGATGACTTTCATTCTGAGCCTATTTTTAATTCCACAGTTAATCCAATATTATTATTTTAGTCCTACAACATTTATAGTTCAATAATATTTTATTTCAGGTCAAAATAGACTAGTTTGGTCTATTATTACGGACCATGCGCAAAAAATTCTGCGGACTTTTTCGTGCATGCATAATTAGTTAAACTCATTTAATTAATTATTCCTTTCTTTATTTCCTCTATCCATAATAATGCTAAACATTATTACATCTATTTTTTTTATCATTTTACCCTTTATCTATAAGTGTGTGACCCATTGGATTCTCTAGTCCACTTGGCAGCACAGATATAATTGCAATTAATGAATTGGATGATTTAAACTCTTTAAACCATTATATTAATTCTCTAATTAATATGTATATTTATGTTCATGCACAAATCATGAGAGGCATTTGGTCAAGCATCATGACTACCTAAGTGACAAAAAAGTTAAGTGTTTTTTATTGAACCCTTTCATAGAACAGTTACCATGCAATTACTCCTTTTGCCTTACTTTATATCATTTAGGTTTTGAGTATGGACTGTGTCAACTCATTTAAACCTAAATACAGTTGTTCTAATAATTTAACCATTATTTTCAAAGTACCCCTTGTGGATCTCATCCATCTTGGCATTTTATTTTGGCTAGAGTTTTTCTAAACAAGAGTATTATAAAACTTGTGAGATAACTCCCTTAATAAATCTAAGATGATGAATTCTTTATTGATCACTCAACTATTTTCAAGTAGGTCATGACATACCCAACCCCCTAACTATCTTCACCCCTCGATGAAGGTAAAAAATTATGGAGTCAAAAGTATATCGCTCATTACTTAAGATAACTTTGGTGATCTCAAGTCTGAGGGTACTTGCACAATTGCTATATTGAGATTTCTCACTGACATAGATTTAATATCCATGTGAGGATTCTCATAGAATCTCTCCAATGTACTTGTTCTTCTAACAAACATCTACATGTCATCTTTGAACATCTTAATGATCACAATTATAAGAACAGCTGCTTGAACCATCAATAAGCATAACATGTGCTAGTCTATTCATATTAACATTGTCCTGTCATGTTAATACTATAACTAATGATATTTAGAGATTAACACATTTACATGCAATAGATGTAATGGCCCAAAATAGTTATTTTTGTGAATAGTGATTTTTGGGCTGTGAATAGTGACACAGGGATGAATAGTGCCACCCGAGGTCGAAAAATATTTTATTAAACCATTAGAAAGTACAAGTTATATAGAGTCCAATTATGTAATTTGGAGTGAAAATGAGGTCAAATGGGTCACTAAAAGTCAAAAATAAGAAAAAAGTCTCGGATTCGGTTTAAATAGTAATCGGGTTTGACCGAGATTTGACCAAGGTTTTAAAAATAGCAAATGATCTCCAAAATGTGTAGGAAGTTCAAGATTTATTATGAATAATATGTAGAATTATTTGACAATAAAAAATTAATTTTACGGTGACACTGAAAAGTGATGAACTGGATCGGTTCAATTGAATTGGACCGAAAATGGACCCTAATTGAGATGAAATCAAGGTTAAATAAGCTATTAAGAGTAAAAATAAGGTCAAGGATGGAAAGTTAATTGAACCAGTTCAACTAGTGAACCAGACCGATCGGACCAGTTGACTGTAGTTTAACTAGTTTGATTTGAGTTTGACCGGACTCTAAATAGAGCTATGGAGCTCACAAAAATTATCTAAAAGTATGGATTTGCTATAAATCATATGGAGAATCATATAGTAGTGAAAAATAAATTTTACGGTGAGACAAAAAAACTGGATTATTGGACTGGAAAGAAATTATCGGACCGGAAAATGATTTTCAATTTGGCTGAAATTTTATATGGAGGCTAATTTAAATATTTTATGAATTATAAAATTTATTTTGGGAGGAATTGAACTTGAGAAGTGAAAGAAATAATTTTGGATTGAAAATTGGGCTTAATAACCTAAATAGGCTTTTGGGTTGGCCCATTTGGAGGGGTTATAAATAGATGGAGAAATGCAAAAAAACCTAGAAACCTCTCTATCTTTCTCTCTTTCTCTCTATGGCCGAATGACCTTATCTATTTTCTTCCATGAATTTCTTTTCTCTCTCATCTACTCCACCAAAATCAAACCTTCTCAAGCAAAGTTTAGCCTTTCTTTTCAATGATAGAGGTTTCTAAAGTTCATTTGAAGTGAGAAAGGTGGGAAAAAGTATGTGGACAAGGTTATGTATCAAGATTGAGGTTCGGCCATAATTGGTTTTCAAGGATGACAAAGTGATTCAAAGGTGAAAGATGAAAAAAATGAAGATCTAAAAGTGGAGATCATGAATCTAAGGTTAGTGGATGCAATATCCTCCTTTTTCCATTAAGAATGCATGATTTTAGATTATGTTTAAGTATAAAATATGTGAAATATGCATGTACAATCAGGATTAGGAAGATTAAATATGGCTATTAGAAAGCATAAAATGAAAAGATAAAATTTTGTTGAAGAATTTCAAGTTAAGCCAAATGTATACCTAAGGATAAGTATGGTATACTTTGTTATTTATGGTATATAAATGGTATACTTATAATGTTTGACATGAGATCTAGCTAATTCAATGAATAAAAGAAAGAAAAATGAACTTAATGTATGATGGATATCTTGGCCGAATGGTAAACTTAAGGGTATTTATGAATGCTTTCTGATATAATGTCATTTAAAGGTATATCTAGGTTAATTAACATGAAATCTAGCCAAATGAGTGATAAATGAGAGAAAAATAATTTATGGGTGAAAAACTAAGTGTATGGCCGAATGGGTACATTGGTAATCTTATCGTAGATTTTGTAAAGTTGGTGATGAAAATGCTTAAGAATGAATATATAAATGAAATAGAGTGTAAAATAATTTATTTAGAATTTTTAGTGCCTAATCGAATATTTTATATGTTGAATATACATAATGTCTAAAGTGGATATTATGGGTTATGATATGTTAAAGTAAAGAAGTAATTTAATTAATGTTAAAATTGAATAATAAGTGTATTAGAATGGAATTGATGGAAAAAGAGTGAAGTGAAAATGATTATGATATGTTTTAATGAATTTAATGGCATAATTGATGATATAAATGATAAATGAATGAATTGGAAGTAAAAAAAAATGTAGTGTAGTGTATTATTAAAACGCAAAATGTGTGTATGGACTAACTAGTGCCATAATAACTATTATTGTGGAATTTATTTAATTATTGTCAAGTGGAAAAATGAATTATGTGATGAACGTATATTGCCCTTAGTGTTTTGGTAGTAAATCTAGCTCAAAATATAGTTGGCTAGCCATATGGACACCCTTACTGTGGTAGCGAGTCATGACGACTCGCATTAGTAGGCCAATAACGGTCTATTATAGTAATATAGTGATAAAGTGTACAGTGAAATGCAGTGACAGTGTTCGAGTAGTCTTTCGGGATCACTCTATAGTGTAGTGGACCTATGGGGTCCACATCTCGTGTATCCGGTTCAGAGATTTCTATCGAATTGATACTAGGGGCAAAATGGTAAAAGTGAAATTAAAATGATTAAATTGGAATTAATATGGAAATTAAAGGGAAAAAGGACTTTAAGTGAAAAGAAATAGAAAGTTTAAGGGTAAAATGGCAAATTTGTCAATGAATAAGTTAATAAGTGTATTTAAGAAGAAATATGGAACTAAAATGATTAAATTGAAGTTAATATGAAGATTAGAGTGAAAAAGAGACTAAATATAAAGAAATAAAAAGTGTAGGGGCAAAACGGTAATTTAGTGTATAATTGAGATAATAAATATTAGTAAAGAGAAAAGTGTAATTAAATGATTAATAATGTAATTTGATTACATAGTAGGAACTAAAATGTAAATTGGCAATAAAATGTAAATTGGCATGAAAATGTTATCGGAAGGACTAAAATGTAAATTTGTATGTTAAAAATAAATTAAAAGTGAAATTAAGAATAACTAGTGGCATAACTGTGATTATAGTAAAAATCGATGCCAAAATCAGAATTTAAGTGAAAAATAAAGATTAAAGTGTAATTTAGTTTGAAAATGATATGTTGAGGACTAAATGATAATTTGTAGGTCAAATGTTGAAATAAATGTAAAAATAAGACTACTTAGTGGCATTTTTGTAAATATGAATTAATTAAGGGTAAAATCGTAATTTGATAAAAGTTTAGGGACCTAATTGTAAATTTATAATAGTGAGGCTAATTAAGGGATTAAAGTGTAATTAATCATTGATATGGATATTAAATACGTAATTGACAATTATTGAATAAATAATCAATGAATATGAAATATTGTGTATAAATAATTATTAAGTAAATAATAGGTATAGTTGATTTAAAATATATTTATGTGTGTGTGTAACTTAATAGAGTTTATAGAGTGGCATTATTGTAATTAAGTGAAAAGGGAGGGACTTTAACGAAATTGACCATAAGTGACTGATGTAAGGACTTAAAAGTGAATAATTGATGAGGAAATGAATGAAATAATAATAATAATAATAATAATAATAATTAAGTGAAATATAAGGGTAAATTCATAATTATGGCAACTGTGGAGGACTAAACTGTAAATTATTTATAGTAAGGTTCTTAGATGGACTTTAGTGAATTTAAATTATAGTGCATGGCTATTGAATGGAATTAAAAAGGACTAATGAAATTAATTGTATAGTTTGTCAAATAAAATATAACAAAAGTATTTAATTAATTATAGTGAGCAATAATACATGTAAAGATAATAGTAATAAATAATTATGTAATTGTAAAGTAGTGATAAAATGAAAGAAAATAATGGACACACTGTAATGTTAATCATACAATTGAATGTAATTGAAAGAGAGTTTATGTATTAATAATAATAACAAGAAGAATGACATTAATGTAAAATTTATATTAATCTAATTGACAAGGCTATAATTAAAATTTATATCATTGCAAATGTGTATAGAATTGTTAGTGTGAATATTAAGATTGATAATAATGTCGTAAATGATAGTAATAGTTTTGATCGAGAGAAATAAAAGAGTAATGATAAAAATGATAAGTGTTCATATAAATCAGTAATTTGTAATCTAGCATTAATAATTCAGGAGTACAGTTCGAAGTACAGTTAATTGAAATTAAATAAGTTATGTAAGATTTGAATAAAATGGAAAATAGTAATGCAAATAAAAAAATGAAAAGAGTTAGTGTAATTAAAAGAAAAAGTAAAGGAAGCGTTGAGGGAATAAAGAAAGTAAAAGTGTTAAATTGGTACTGCAAAAAGTAGCATTAACGACTGTTCTATGAGTGATTAGATGACTAATGATGTGCCCAAAAATAGATTGTAAATAAGTTATAAGCAAAACGAAGGAAATTAAGAATTATAAATATAGATAAAGTAATAACAAGGTTGTTAACGTAATTTATTATTAATTGACAGCGTGAGCGTAGTGTTACAAATGTTAAGATTATTAGTACACATAATAATAACACTGATAATAAAATTGAAAATGTTAAAGTATATTTGCTAAAAAGAAAACAAAGTATATAATAATGATAAATGACCAAAATAAAGAATTAATACTCAAAAAGTGTGATTAAGGAAATACACTTGTATGTGCATGCCTATAGATATGATTATGGAAAATTCAGGTTATGTATCCACCACTGGCCATTTTTAATGCTCAGCGCGTAAAGTATTATTGTGCGCCAATTATAGTAGATTTTGATGTGGCCGAAGATTTAGTGATGATCGAAAGAAGTGTTCGAAAACAAAGATAAAATGGATTGGCATGACATGTACACGATCGCAGTAGACGATAGCAAATATGTATGATATAAGTATATAAATTTATATGTTAATGTAACTGTTATGTTATTATGTATATATGATTGTTATTGCTGAAAAAAAAGTTACCCACCAGTTATCAAGTGCATTGTAGTGTGTGTCAGTACAGTGCTGTGACATCCGATATTCATACAATCTACGGCTATAGGGTGTTACAATAAATATCTCACACCATGAACATTTTAATGATTACATTTGCATTGTTTTATAATACTAATGATTACATTTATTAATTTAAGATATAATATCAAACCAGAGGTATTCATAACACATCATTAATAAATGAATGTACCTTTTTCATAAATAATAATGAGTTCATATACATGATAAAGTTTTCTAATTTACATAGGCTCTAGGGCATACTTCTAACAGATGTCACAATTGATGATTAAGAGAATTCAAGCCAAGGGGAAGATTTGTTGACGTGACTTGAATTTAATTGGAATCCTAGGTGGCTATAGTGTATAATCATATTTCAAATAGAATTAGAATTAAAATTAAGATAATATTTCTATTAGGAAAAGGCAAGTCATATTCGAGAAGCCTATAAATACACAAGAGGTTAAGGAATTTGAAATAGAGAGAATTCATAGAAATCACCAAATTAGTGGTTTTAAAAATTCATTCATCATAGTGAATTTTTTCTCTATCTTGTTCATAAATGTAGGCATACTTAATCGAATCACATTAAATTATTGTATCATTTTTCGTTTCTCTTATTTTTACTTGCGATTGTACTAGCAAATTGCATTTAATTTCAATAGATATATTTTATATTTATGGTAATAGTTTTGCTCAAATAAATTATTCTGTTATAATGCGATTTTATTTGTAAGGAGAAAAAAATCAGTTTGTTTAAGTGAAATTATTATTATTATTATTTTTATCACGAAAAATTTATGTCATATATTCGATCGATTATATACGACACAATTCATATCTTCCATATCTTAATTAATATAAGGTTTTTTCAGCCTAAAGCTAATGGCCTTTTTAAACTAAAGATAACTAATTAATATTTTAAGTTTACAATGATAAACATGATTTTTAAAAAAAAAAAAAACATAAAATTAAGTATGCATGATCCGTTGTCTTGGAAAGCTAATAAAGTTGGTCCAATATGTCTCACAATTGGGATTTGGGACCATTTCAAATAAATACATCATCTTAGAAAGAAGAAAACCAAAATAAGACAACGGTTCTAAATAAGAAGGCATGCATATATTAAAACACAAAAAGCTTACAACAACTTTAATTTGATTAGTTCACCAACTGAACTTAAACCAACATCTAACAATAGCCCAATCTAATTTCGAGTAGTTATAAGAAAACCAATGATTGGTCACTCTCTCTTTCTCCCTCACATGATCCTACTCCAGCTTGGAACTATAGAGGAGTGATGGATAAATGAAAAGCAAAGGCACAAAAAAGATTGGGAAATGAAGGGTCCACCAAGGGCTGGCATTGGCACCACCACCCACCACCACCTTCATGCACCATCACCACCACAGTGCATCCCCACACTTGCTTTTTCTGTTTTTTTTTTTTTTTAATTATTAAAATTTCTTCCATCCCTCCATTTTTATTTTGGCCTCCAATCTATAAAGTAGGCCAAATCTATAGCCAATAATAACAATTTGAATTCAAACTATCAGTTAATTTTTTTAGTTAATTTTTTTTTCGTTCTTAACTAATGAAATATTGAGTCGACAAACATATATAAGAGTTTATTTGTTCGATTTTAGTTATAAAGTGAAAGGTTAATTGAAATTTGGGTGATATATTAGAAGGATTGTAATTATCCCTATATTTAATTGAACATTTCATTATTTATAAATAATAAAAATAAATGATGGCTCAATTTGAATATATTTAAAACGTTGTAGTTTAAGATTTCGGGGCCAGACTGAGAACTAGATCATAGATGGAGGGACTTTGAATAATTAATCTTTGCTTTTCATAAAATTCAAATAATAACCATAAAACTTAATAAACCTAATCCATATAGACCAAATTAGGAGGGAGTCATTGTCATAATTTCGTTTCACACTGCCCCAAAAAGCTTATTGCCCTTCGCTATAGGGTTGTATGGCAGACTCCAACCCACCCATGTTACATTTTCCTCTAAATTGTCCCCACTTTCCCTTTTATAAACCTCTCTCTTTTCCTTTCTCTCATTAAACCATCATCAACCTTCTCCTTCTTTTTCTTCTTCAACATCTCAACTCTACACAATGTGCTCCTCTAAATCAAAAGGTGGTAACATTGTTGCTAAAATTAATGGGCGTCCTGTTCTTCAACCAAAGTCCAACCAAGTTCCTACCTTAGAGAGAAGAAATTCACTTAAAAAGAACAACCCACAATCTCAACCTTCTCCTCCAATATCTCCAAAGCCAAAATCGCCACAGCCATTAACAGTAGTGAAGAGAGGGAATGATCCAAATAGGTTAAACTCTAGTAATGAAAAGGCGTTGACAATAAAGAATAGTACGCATAGTAGAGCTGTTGAAACCTGTAGTGCTTTGAATTACTCTTCTTCAGTGATAGTTAAAGCTCCTGGCAGCATAGCAGCTGCGAGGAGAGAGCAAGTTTCCATTATGCAAGAACAAAGAAAACTGAAAATAGCTCATTATGGAAGAGTAAATTCTGCTAATAAAATTAGGCCACTTGAAAATACTAATGCTCGAGAAGAAAAAAGATGCAGCTTTATCACTCCAAGTTCAGGTTCCATAATTTTATTCATTTCATCTAATTTCTACTTACAATACTATTCTACGTACAATACTATCTTCATTTGTAAATATTGTTTAATTTTGGGTTTCCAGATCCTATATATGTAGCTTACCATGATCAAGAATGGGGAGTTCCTGTCCATGATGATATGTGAGTTCAAACTATACTTTTTGCTTTGCACGGATTAAAGGAAAAAATAAACACTAATTTTTTTTCTTTTTATTTTATATATTCAGGATATTGTTTGAATTACTAGTACTCACAGGAGCACAAGTAGGATCAGATTGGACTTCTGTCTTGAAGAAAAGACAGGCATTTAGGTAGGTCCAACTTAACAATACATCACCATAATAATGACTCAAAGTTTTATTTTAAAAAAAAATATTTTAATTTTTAAAAATATTATTATTAAAATTACTTTAAAAAAAATTAAAAATATATTACTCGAAAATTTTTTAAAACATATTATGTGCATATGTTTTAAATTGAAAATTGTTTAGTAATATTTTAGTACTTAATTTATAATTTTTTAATTAAATTAATTTTATTAATAATATTTTAAAAATTAAATATTTTTATAAAATAAAATTATTTATAACCGAATTGTTATTAAAAAATAAATTCAGTTACCATATGAAATTATCTCGGTTATACATTGAGGTGGCTTTGGTACGGTTAGCAAGTCATTAATTAATTAATTTGCTTTTTATTTTAACTAATTTTGCAGGGAGGCCTTTGCAGGATTTGATGCAGAGATTGTTGCAAAATTCAATGAAAAGAAGATCACATCAATTAGTGCTGATTATGGCATGGAGATAAGCCAAGTTCGAGGAATCGCGGACAACTCTAACAGAATTCTCCGGGTAATAATATTTCAGTCATTTCAATTCTTTTTTTATTTCTTTATTTTATCAATCAATACAAATAAAAACAATTCGATACGCGCGTGTTATTTAGCGGCATTTAAATGGTCGATGCAAGTTCAACCTAAATCAAATTTTTTATAAAATTACATAATTTTAAAAATATTTATGGTGTCCAAATCCGGACAGTGACAGTTCTCACCTTCCCACATAAACTCTTTTTACAAGGCAACTAGTATTATTAGTGCTGGTCCAATATTTAATAACCTCCAAGTCATAAATACCAACACCTAGGCAATCAATAACCTTTATTTAATCACTCACATAATAATAATAATAATAATAATAATAATAATAATAAAATCTACAGTCTCACAATCCGTTTATCTAAAAAAACATAAGGAATAAAAAAAAATTAAAACAATTCACCTCCCTTTAAACCAATTACAATTAGAATCCTATCATCTAAAATATTAAGAGTAGACCCGTAAGAATTGTGGATATTTCAATTAAATTTATCCGTCTGCAATTCCGTTAGAATTAATGGATATATCAAATTTTTATATGAAAATCAAATTTGAGTTTTATTTAATATTAAAATATTTTATTAGTTTTAATGATTAAGTAGGCTCATTTTCTTTAACTTTCCTACTTTTAAAAAATTATTATCAAAATGATTAATTATAAATACCATTCTAAAGTTCATGTAAAGAAAGGACAAGAAATTTTTTTCTTTTTATTTCTTAGCATTTTTTTAAGATATTAGTTATATAATGGAATAAAAGTAGCAAAACTAAAGAAAGCGATCTTGTTAAATGTTTAAAATAATAAAAATTTATTATTAATTTTTAATGATATTTTATATTAACAAAAACTCAACATATTTTCTGAATAAAAGATTGACATTTATATTAGTTTTAATAAAATTATGGATGAAAATAAGTAATTGAAAGGATTCACAAATGTAAAAGGTCTAACTATAATATTTTAAACTAAGAGAATCTAATTGTGAATTGGTACAGACGATAGGCTCGGTTTTATTTGTAGTTATCCCAAAAAGTTAATACTGTTACGTGAATCCAATTCTAGATGAAGATAAAATATATTTAAAATTTGAAAAATGTTGGTTTTGTAATTTTTATATTAATAGAATTTCCAACTATAAATTATAATCAGGTAAAGAAGGAATATGGGTCATTTGATAAGTACTTGTGGGGATTTGTGAATCACAAGCCAATTACAAACCAATACAAGTCAAGCAACAAGATCCCCGTAAAGTCTTCAAAATCAGAAAGCATAAGCAAAGATATGGTGAAGAGAGGATTTAGATATGTTGGTCCAACTGTAATACATTCATTCATGCAAGCTGCTGGCCTCACTAATGACCACTTGATCACATGTCCAAGACAACTTCAATGCCTTTCATTAGCATCAAATTAGAAAAGAAAAGGAGATTAATTAAGAAACTCTATATACATATGGCAACAAATTAAAGAGATGATTTGGTGTGCGTTATCAAAGCAGTTAACATATTGTGAAAAAAAAAAAAAAAAGAAAAGAAAAACAATGAGAAGCATAGTAAGTTTATTTTGATTTATTTTGATTGATTGAATATATCTAACAATAGAGGATTGGTGCGTATCATTACATTAAAAATAAATTATTTTTTTTTATCAAATAATGTGTCAGTGCATACCGTAAATATAGGTGTACAGTAACATATCCCGTTGGATTAATAAAGAAAAACAATAATAAAAAAGGGATATATACTAAATGGGGGCAGCAAGGGACAGAGAGCATGTGATGGTGGGTACTGGTCGGGCAACTGCATGTATATGGTTTCAACGTTCAATGGCTTTTCCATTTTGTGACCAGCACTCAATTATATGCTTATTTTAAACTGGCAATCACAGAGTTCCGTGCCATTATGTTGCTGTGTTCTCTACTTTTTATTGTAGATGGGATAAAAAAGGGTTATATGGAAAAAGAGAAAAAGCTCAAACTTAACTAACTCAAATGGGATTGTTTGTTCAATTACAATGCATTCATAGATTTATTTTGCTATTATAGTCTTGATTCTTCAAGCATAATTTAGCCAAATATTGAATATACTATTTGTTTTAAAAGTCAATGGGCAATTATTAATACCATTTCCTTTCCCATGATAAACTTTTTGTTTCTGATATAACAGAATGCAATAAAAATTATTTAAGAGGCAAAATTCCTTTTTCGATGAGCCATCTGATTTTATTCGACTAAGAGGCGAAGCCAAGATACATAGTACTACAGTTCAAACATAGTAGAACAACCCAAAAAACACGAAATCAAAACAGCAGCCTAAGACGGAGGGCTACTAGTCCAAACATAGAAGAACAACCCCGATAATCACGAAAAATATAAAACCAGAAGCCTAAGGTAGAGAAGAGCAGCCACATCCACCCAAACCAGAAGGTCAAATGAAAAGATCTTACGGCATACATCAGCAAAAATCATCAACGGTCTCCCCCATGATAAAAAAAAGGGCTAAACAGAAGCAAAAGAAGCCTCCAGACATCAGCAATTAACATCGAGATGACCAACCGAACCATCAACATAAGGATCACATTAACCAAGCTATAAAATCTGTTAAGCAAGACACAGATACTTTTGGACTGAAATCTGTTAAGCAGGATTTCTGTAAATATTTTTTTGTTTGAAGATTAAAATATTTTTCCAAAAGTATTTGTGCTTTAAGAGCTAATTTTCTAAAAATGCTTGAATATAATTTATATAGTATATTTTATGAGATAATTTGCAGCTCAAATCCATTTTTTCTCTTGGATAAATAAACTGAAAATGAACTTAAATTGACTAAAAATAGAATGAAACAAGCTTAAACGGACCAAAAACACTAGAAATAAACTTGAAATAGGTCAAATTAGGGGGCAAACAAAGGGTTTTTTGTATGAAATTTTGCAGCCCACATAGTGCCACCTCATCATGCCTAGCGCCAGTCCTTTGGCCCAGCACTGGTCAGGCTTACTTGGTGCCAGTTAGGAATTCCTGCATCAATTCCAGGTGCCCTGGCAGTAGATTCTGGCACCCGAGTGCCGGATTTCTTTCGAAAAACTTCCGAATTTGTTTTTTAGCCAATTTTGGAACATTTTTGCCCAATATGATTGATTTTTTTCAGCCCTTATAGGTGGAAGAAATATTCCAATATTATCTTTTCTGATAGGAAAACACTTTAAGACAGGAAATCAGCGCAAATGGACAGATTTCTATAGTCTTTGAGTGCATTCCACTCAATCCATTAGATTATAAATAGGCGTTCTTCCTGTTTTTAAAAGACTCAGAATTTTTAGCACGAAATTCCAAAAATTAGTAAGAGAAATTATAGAAAAATAATATATAGTTCAGATTATAAGGTTATGATCTTAAATTGGTGACCTAAAATTGAAAAATTCAAGCGGAAATTCTGCTGAAATTCTTGAAGGATCTAATGAAAAAATGAGCATTCTGGTGACTTAGAAGGTGCTGGAAGTTGTCTTAAGAAGTAAAAAGTATTAATTAAGGACTTAATTTTAAAGGTAATATTCAAGTCAAAAATTCCATTTCCCTGTTCTCTTGATTTCTATTTTCATCTAGTAATCCATGGGTTCAATTTTTTAGTTTAATTTTTTTGATTTATGCATGTTTGTAATGGTGATGTGAACATAATTCGTTAATAATTATGATCATATCGTAATTAGAATAATAATTACAATTAATCAAATAACTGTAATTGTTATTATGTAATACTATGGTATTATAATTGTGATAGAATTGACTTTGTAATTTGGCATGTAAATGGCATACAACATGTAATTTGGTATTTTTGCACTTAAGAGTCATATAATTGGCATATAGCTAAAAGTTACATCTTTTATGATTATAATTGTAAATAATTAATAAAATTCGTAATAACACAAATGGTATTTTTGTCTAATTTGGGCAATAATAGAATTCTTACTTATTTTGTATGTAAATTGGAATGTAAATTGAGTAGTAATATGGCTAATTAGGAAGATAATTTAATTTATGAATTTTATCTCAATCAGGCATGCATTTTATTTTATTTATTTTTTCATAAGGAGAATACTGACTTTTTTTTTTCTTTTTTAAGTATTTTTTTTTTATTTTAAAAATGCAATATTTTGTGGTAAATGTGATTATTTAAATATTTAATATATGATCGCGTGCAATTTAAATTTCAAATCTTGCATATTGCATTAGAAAACATTTGGGCATTAATGTTTAATATTAAAAATCACGTTTGAATTACCGAGCATATAGTTAATGGTTGCACCAAAATCATGTTTGGATTAGCAAGCATATAGTTAATGGTTGCACCATCGAATCCAGTTATCTGATGAATAATGGATCTGTCCCAATTTTGGGTTAAAACACTTGTGCCAGTTCATTTGGTTCTCGATTGCATCAAGTGGTGACTCCACTAAAGGATCGACCATCTCACATTGTGGCTACATATTCATCTTCTTCTTCTTCTTAAACTAATCCTAGAGAGATAGAAATTTCCTCTAACCTATTAGGGAGCTTTAGTTCATATAAAGTGATAAGACGAAAAATGTCTTTATCTAGAAGAGAGAAGAGCTGATTGGAAGTTTATAGTGAGATAGAAGGAGAGCCGGTCGGATGATTGAGACCTACAAGAAAGAATGCACGGTCGGACCAGGCGTAAGCACTCTGAAGTTTAAGTTAGTAGCTTTCTAAAGAGAGAATGCTTAGAGAGAGAGTCTTAGAGATTTGATACCTAGTGCTACTGTTTGTTGGGCTATTTATAAGAGATAGGAGAGGTGAACTTGAGTGCCTGGGAGTGATAACTGGCAGCCAGAGTATGTAACACACCCACACCCCCGGTAAGGGATATCGGGGTGCCACGCGGACACTTACATATACATGTACATGCATTAGCGGAAGCAATAGCATAAACACATCCATTAAAAGTAATTAAATACTACACTAGGGCCCACTTGCATTTCATATTAACTATACATATGTACTTCTTTCTCTTTATACATGTTTATATTACACTCTGTTTCCATTTAGCTTTACATATACATTTACATGTACCTTTACTTGTGATTTTTCTTCTTATATTACATAATGATGTTACTCAAAATGTAAAACTCTATCTCTAACTTATACAAAAAGGTATAACAAAACTCCTAGTGGCCTTGACCTGCAGATGTCCACTCACTGATCCGAACCTGTAACCTACACGGAAATAAACATCCGTGCTAAGCGATAACGCTTAGTGGGGATAAAATAATGCAAAGGACTTCTTTACGAAGTCACAAATAGCTCACACATATGTCATATAACAAATATCAAGTAGTTCATGCATATAGCTCTGATACTTGTATAGGTTTCATGTTCAATTATCAAATACTATGAGTTCACATGCGTATAACATCTACTCTTTTACTTGTTCATATACACTACAACTTGTACATATCACGTATTCAAATGTGCGCTATCATGTGTCCATATACATGTAAACACGCTCATGTAATTATACACTTGTATACAAAGCTGTCATGTAATTAAACATTACTCTCATGTACTATGGCTTCATTCGAAGCAACACTATAATCATCTCAAGTTCACTGCACAACATTTAACAAAACAAGCCTGAATTCCTTTCATGGTGGATACGGGACGCTCTATATAAAAACATTTTCGATAGACCGAAGTCACAAAACATTTTCATCTATCTCTATTAATGACCATTCTCGGAGGTTGACCCGCTTCGCCCAAACGGAGCGGAACGTTGGCAGCTGCACTCTCTAATCCCTTTATAAGCATGCTTATCTATCCACTATAACGGTAATCAGGCTCAACACCGACTCACACACTATACACGGACATCAACTCATCAACTAAAATTCAAGTGCATTTATCAAATTCAAAGACATTTAATTGATGTACAATCTTTAATAATCATCATATACATGTGTTCAACTCATTACATAAACATATAAATCATGCAAAGCAAGACAGAAGAAAGCACTCTCTTCAAAACAAATAAAACAGGATGCGAAGAGGTTCACTGTCGCGATCGTGACAGGAAGTCGCGCTCGCGACAGAAGTCAAATTCATTGTCGCGATCGCGACAAGAGGTCGCGCTCGCGACAGAAGCTAGATTACAAAAAGGCTCTATACTCTATACCAAATGCGTTATATACCAATTCCTATGTTCATACATATTTATCATGTATATTACTATACTTCCTACAACTATACATTATTACTTTATTAGTTAAATTACCATCTTTAATTATACTCATATGTATTTTTCCATTAACAACTAATTTGTAATCATTTAGGAGCCCTAATCATGTATAAAACGTTAAAGGGAAAGGCAAGGGGTTTACCCATGCCAACCATGGGCTCAAAATGAAGAAAAAAGAGCATAATATAGGTTGTTCTATCGCGAGGTCGCGACTTGTGTCGCGCTCGCGACAGAGGCTCCGCTTTGGTGCCTCACAAGACTGCTTTTTACCCTAAACTTGTATCGTCTAAATGAACCTCTAAACGTCATTTTTAGGCAAACCTTTCTTCTTAACAATTGTTCTCAAGGATGTTAAATTTAAAATGGGACAAGTTTCAGGTCGTTTGGACATCTATAACAAAATATATGATCTAAACAACCTATACTGTTCCAGTGAACCCGCCAGAACAGGGTTACCTACGTTTTAATTACTTTTTGGGATACCTATGGCCAGAATTAGCTCAATCACTCTCTTAGACATTTTTAGATACGGATCTTATTTTTCAGATACAATTAGAATAAACACAATTGGAGTCCTATAACTCTACTTATGACAAATACAATACACAGGGGTCTAATGACAAATAAGCAGAATTTCGCAACATCAAATTCTTTTATCAACACAAACACTCAAATGATCAAGTTACATACTTTAAACATATATACACTTGTCATGAGCACTGTAAGCAATCAAAATGAACAATAAACCAATATACACTAAAAGAGCAATTGAGCTAGTTAAAGCTCATCATATACATCTACATCCAGTCATGGTTCTTTTTAAACACATATCATTCAATCACATGCCAGGAAAACAAAATCGCACTCGATCCCTACCTTAGGTGGCTTAACCGCTTCTCTCTAATTGATTCCGAGCTTCTCCTTTCCCTTGTCCATAACTCTCATGCAAAACCAGACCAAAACACTTAGGTTAACACTCTTTTCACTTTAAATCAAAAACAAAGAGAAAAAGGAGGTCAGATCGGAAAACAAATCCAACTTACTTTCTTGAAGAGACCTTATCAAGCCCCTTCTACACTCTCTTTAACCAATCCAAGGGATTCTCTTGAGAAGCAAATACAAATGAAAAAAAAAAGAAAAGCAACAAAAGATGAAGAGAGGAAAAGCACGGCAAAATTCAAAGCAAAGGAACCCAAAAGAAAAGCTATAGGCCAAAAGTAGGAAATGTTAAGAAATAAGAGGAAGGGAATGGCCAGTCAATGCAAATCCAAAGCTAAAGAATTCCATACTTTCCCACTTACCTCATTAAAGGCCAACTAACCTAATTAATGCCATCTACCAATTAAATACATGCTTATCCTTTTTATTTTATGTAATAATATCCAACTCTTGCCACATGTCTCACTCCTACGCTGCCACTTGTCAACCTCCTACGCCGCCATGTGTCACTCTCCTACAATGACACTTGGCACACTCTTACAATGCTACCACTTGTCACTCTTCTACGATGCCACTTGTCACTCTTCTATGGTAACACTTGTCACTCTCCTATGATACCATGTGTCAACTCACTACAACTCCAAGTCTCTTAGTCCCACTTATGCACACATCTCGCGAGGGGGTTCTGTCGCGCTCGCGACAGAACGCTCACGCCCGCACCAACCAGCTGAAGTTCGAAAATCGCTGGAGGGCTCTGTCGCGCCCGCGACACTTGTCGCGCTCGCGACAGAACTCTCGCACAAAAACTTACCTTTTTCGAGCAAAACTTTGTAATTCTTCTAGGGCCATTTTGGGGTGTGACAAATCTCTCCCCCTTAAGAAATTTCGTCCTCGAAATTTCCCCGCTAATCACTTACACCATACAGCTATCAAATCGAACACACTTTACACTTTCCTTAATGCACTGTACTCTAATCCATATACTTCTTTTATGCATCTAGCACTGAATGTATATCCTGTCAGCTTTTCTCAATGAAACGCATGCAATGATACTTTTTCACATACAAATGAGGGATGCGGATGAAATGGTTATGTAATGATTTATGTATGCGAGATGATGCGAAAATGCAATGTAAGCTACTGTAATGCACTTTTCCCATCCCCATGTTTCACTATGCTCATGTCAAATGATTTCAAGAAGATAGCTGACAGGAATACAGAGTGTCACCTCAAACTTTTACCAATTCACATCAGCCGCTGTCTCTTCTACGCTCTCACGCGAGTCGGACTTCATCTATACTTTACACAAACGACATCTGCATTAGGCCACCACTCTAGACAAACTCTGACATTTAATCTATACTCTATCACCTTCTAGTCCCGAACCAATTAACCTAGAGCTCTGATACCACTAAATGTAACACCCCCACACCCCCGGTAAGGAATATCGGGGTGCTACGCGGACACTTACATATACATGTACATGCATTAGCGGAAGCAATAGCATAAACACATCCATTAAAAGTAATTAAATACTACACTAGGGCCCACTTGCATTTCATATTAACTATACATATGTACTTCTTTCTCTTTATACATGTTTATATTACACTCTGTTTCCATTTAGCTTTACATATACATTTACATGTACCTTTACTTGTGATTTTTCTTCTTATATTACATAATGATGTTACTCAAAATGTAAAACTCTATCTCTAACTTATACAAAAAGGTATAACAAAACTCCTAGTGGCCTTGACCTGCAGATGTCCACTCACTGATCCGAACCTGTAACCTACACGGAAATAAACATCCGTGCTAAGCGATAACGCTTAGTGGGGATAAAATAATGCAAAGGACTTCTTTACGAAGTCACAAATAGCTCACACATATGTCATATAACAAATATCAAGTAGTTCATGCATATAGCTCTGATACTTGTATAGGTTTCATGTTCAATTATCAAATACTATGAGTTCACATGCGTATAACATCTACTCTTTTACTTGTTCATATACACTACAACTTGTACATATCACGTATTCAAATGTGCGCTATCATGTGTCCATATACATGTAAACACGCTCATGTAATTATACACTTGTATACAAAGCTGTCATGTAATTAAACATTACTCTCATGTACTATGGCTTCATTCGAAGCAACACTATAATCATCTCAAGTTCACTGCACAACATTTAACAAAACAAGCCTGAATTCCTTTCATGGTGGATACGGGACGCTCTATATAAAAACATTTTCGATAGACCGAAGTCACAAAACATTTTCATCTATCTCTATTAATGACCATTCTCGGAGGTTGACCCGCTTCGCCCAAACGGAGCGGAACGTTGGCAGCTGCACTCTCTAATCCCTTTATAAGCATGCTTATCTATCCACTATAACGGTAATCAGGCTCAACACCGACTCACACACTATACACGGACATCAACTCATCAACTAAAATTCAAGTGCATTTATCAAATTCAAAGACATTTAATTGATGTACAATCTTTAATAATCATCATATACATGTGTTCAACTCATTACATAAACATATAAATCATGCAAAGCAAGACAGAAGAAAGCACTCTCTTCAAAACAAATAAAACAGGATGCGAAGAGGTTCACTGTCGCGATCGTGACAGGAAGTCGCGCTCGCGACAGAAGTCAAATTCATTGTCGCGATCGCGACAGAAGCTAGATTACAAAAAGGCTCTATACTCTATACCAAATGCGTTATATACCAATTCCTATGTTCATACATATTTATCATGTATATTACTATACTTCCTACAACTATACATTGTTACTTTATTAGTTAAATTACCATCTTTAATTATACTCATATGTATTTTTCCATTAACAACTAATTTGTAATCATTTAGGAGCCCTAATCATGTATAAAACGTTAAAGGGAAAGGCAAGGGGTTTACCCATGCCAACCATGGGCTCAAAATGAAGAAAAAAGAGCATAATATAGGTTGTTCTGTCGCGAGGTCGCGACCTGTGTCGCGCTCGCGACAGAGGCTCCGCTTTGGTGCCTCACAAGACTGCTTTTTACCCTAAACTTGTATCGTCTAAATGAACCTCTAAACGTCATTTTTAGGCAAACCTTTCTTCTTAACAATTGTTCTCAAGGATGTTAAATTTAAAATGGGACAAGTTTCAGGTCGTTTGGACATCTATAACAAAATATATGATCTAAACAACCTATACTGTTCCAGTGAACCCGCCAGAACAGGGTTACCTACGTTTTAATTACTTTTTGGGATACCTATGGCCAGAATTAGCTCAATCACTCTCTTAGACATTTTTAGATACGGATCTTATTTTTCAGATACAATTAGAATAAACACAATTGGAGTCCTATAACTCTACTTATGACAAATACAATACACAGGGGTCTAATGACAAATAAGCAGAATTTCGCAACATCAAATTCTTTTATCAACACAAACACTCAAATGATCAAGTTACATACTTTAAACATATATACACTTGTCATGAGCACTGTAAGCAATCAAAATGAACAATAAACCAATATACACTAAAAGAGCAATTGAGCTAGTTAAAGCTCATCATATACATCTACATCCAGTCATGGTTCTTTTTAAACACATATCATTCAATCACATGCCAGGAAAACAAAATCGCACTCGATCCCTACCTTAGGTGGCTTAACCGCTTCTCTCTAATTGATTCCGAGCTTCTCCTTTCCCTTGTCCATAACTCTCATGCAAAACCAGACCAAAACACTTAGGTTAACACTCTTTTCACTTTAAATCAAAAACAAAGAGAAAAAGGAGGTCAGATCGGAAAACAAATCCAACTTACTTTCTTGAAGAGACCTTATCAAGCCCCTTCTACACTCTCTTTAACCAATCCAAGGGATTCTCTTGAGAAGCAAATACAAATGAAAAAAAAAAGAAAAGCAACAAAAGATGAAGAGAGGAAAAGCACGGCAAAATTCAAAGCAAAGGAACCCAAAAGAAAAGCTATAGGCCAAAAGTAGGAAATGTTAAGAAATAAGAGGAAGGGAATGGCCAGTCAATGCAAATCCAAAGCTAAAGAATTCCATACTTTCCCACTTACCTCATTAAAGGCCAACTAACCTAATTAATGCCATCTACCAATTAAATACATGCTTATCCTTTTTATTTTATGTAATAATATCCAACTCTTGCCACATGTCTCACTCCTACGCTGCCACTTGTCAACCTCCTACGCCGCCATGTGTCACTCTCCTACAATGACACTTGGCACACTCTTACAATGCTACCACTTGTCACTCTTCTACGATGCCACTTGTCACTCTTCTATGGTAACACTTGTCACTCTCCTATGATACCATGTGTCAACTCACTACAACTCCAAGTCTCTTAGTCCCACTTATGCACACATCTCGCGAGGGGGTTCTGTCGCGCTCGCGACAGAACGCTCACGCCCGCACCAACCAGCTGAAGTTCGAAAATCGCTGGAGGGCTCTGTCGCGCCCGCGACACTTGTCGCGCTCGCGACAGAACTCTCGCACAAAAACTTACCTTTTTCGAGCAAAACTTTGTAATTCTTCTAGGGCCATTTTGGGGTGTGACAAATCTCTCCGCCTTAAGAAATTTCGTCCTCGAAATTTCCCCGCTAATCACTTACACCATACAGCTATCAAATCGAACACACTTTACACTTTCCTTAATGCACTGTACTCTAATCCATATACTTGTTTTATGCATCTAGCACTGAATGTATATCCTGTCAGCTTTTCTCAATGAAACGCATGCAATGATACTTTTTCACATACAAATGAGGGATGCGGATGAAATGGTTATGTAATGATTTATGTATGCGAGATGATGCGAAAATGCAATGTAAGCTACTGTAATGCACTTTTCCCATCCCCATGTTTCACTATGCTCATGTCAAATGATTTCAAGAAGATAGCTGACAGGAATACAGAGTGTCACCTCAAACTTTTACCAATTCACATCAGCCGCTGTCTCTTCTACGCTCTCACGCGAGTCGGACTCCATCTATACTTTACACAAACGACATCTGCATTAGGCCACCACTCTAGACAAACTCTGACATTTAATCTATACTCTATCACCTTCTAGTCCCGAACCAATTAACCTAGAGCTCTGATACCACTAAATGTAACACCCCCACACCCCCGGTAAGGAATATCGGGGTGCTACGCGGACACTTACATATACATGTACATGCATTAGCGGAAGCAATAGCATAAACACATCCATTAAAAGTAATTAAATACTACACTAGGGCCCACTTGCATTTCATATTAACTATACATATGTACTTCTTTCTCTTTATACATGTTTATATTACACTCTGTTTCCATTTAGCTTTACATATACATTTACATGTACCTTTACTTGTGATTTTTCTTCTTATATTACATAATGATGTTACTCAAAATGTAAAACTCTATCTCTAACTTATACAAAAAGGTATAACAAAACTCCTAGTGGCCTTGACCTGCAGATGTCCACTCACTGATCCGAACCTGTAACCTACACGGAAATAAACATCCGTGCTAAGCGATAACGCTTAGTGGGGATAAAATAATGCAAAGGACTTCTTTACGAAGTCACAAATAGCTCACACATATGTCATATAACAAATATCAAGTAGTTCATGCATATAGCTCTGATACTTGTATAGGTTTCATGTTCAATTATCAAATACTATGAGTTCACATGCGTATAACATCTACTCTTTTACTTGTTCATATACACTACAACTTGTACATATCACGTATTCAAATGTGCGCTATCATGTGTCCATATACATGTAAACACGCTCATGTAATTATACACTTGTATACAAAGCTGTCATGTAATTAAACATTACTCTCATGTACTATGGCTTCATTCGAAGCAACACTATAATCATCTCAAGTTCACTGCACAACATTTAACAAAACAAGCCTGAATTCCTTTCATGGTGGATACGGGACGCTCTATATAAAAACATTTTCGATAGACCGAAGTCACAAAACATTTTCATCTATCTCTATTAATGACCATTCTCGGAGGTCGACCCGCTTCGCCCAAACGGAGCGGAACGTTGGCAGCTGCACTCTCTAATCCCTTTATAAGCATGCTTATCTATCCACTATAACGGTAATCAGGCTCAACACCGACTCACACACTATACACGGACATCAACTCATCAACTAAAATTCAAGTGCATTTATCAAATTCAAAGACATTTAATTGATGTACAATCTTTAATAATCATCATATACATGTGTTCAACTCATTACATAAACATATAAATCATGCAAAGCAAGACAGAAGAAAGCACTCTCTTCAAAACAAATAAAATAGGATGTGAAGAGGTTCACTGTCGCGATCGTGACAGGAAGTCGCGCTCGCGACAGAAGTCAAATTCATTGTCGCGATCGCGACAAGAGGTCGCGCTCGCGACAGAAGCTAGATTACAAAAAGGCTCTATACTCTATACCAAATGTGTTATATACCAATTCCTATGCTCATACGTATTTATCATGTATATTACTATACTTCCTACAACTATACATTGTTACTTTATTAGTTAAATTACCATCTTTAATTATACTCATATGTATTTTTCCATTAACAACTAATTTGTAATCATTTAGGAGCCCTAATCATGTATAAAACGTTAAAGGGAAAGGCAAGGGGTTTACCCATGCCAACCATGGGCTCAAAATGAAGAAAAAAGAGCATAATATAGGTTGTTCTGTCGCGAGGTCGCGACCTGTGTCGCGCTCGCGACAGAGGCTCCGCTTTGGTGCCACACAAGATTGCTTTTTACCCTAAACTTGTATCGCCTAAATGAACCTCTAAACTTCATTTTTAGGCAAAACGTTCTTCTTAACAATTGTTCTCTAGGATATTAAATTTCAAATGGGACAAGTTGCAGGTCGTTTGGACATCTATAACAAAATATATGATCTAAACAACCTATACTGTTCCAGTGAACCCGCCAGAACAGGGTCACCTACGTTTTAATTACATTTTGGGATACCTATGGCCAGAATTAGCTCAAGCACCCTCTTAGACATTTTTAGATACGGATCTTATTTTTCAGATACAATTAGAATAAACACAATTTGAGTCCTATAACTCTACTTATGACAAATAAAATACACAGGGGTCTAATGACGAATAAGCAGAATTTCGCAACATCAAATTCTTTTATCAACACAAACACTCAAATGATCAAGTTACATACTTTAAACATATATACACTTGTCATGAGCACTGTAAGCAATCAAAATGAACAATAAACCAATATACACTAAAAGAGCAATTGAGCTAGTTAAAGCTCATCATATACATCTACATCCAGTCATGGTTCTTTTTAAACACATATCATTCAATCACATGCCAGGAAAACAAAATCGTACTCGATCCCTACCTTAGGTGGCTTAACCGCTTCTCTCTAATTGATTCCGAGCTTCTCCTTTCCCTTGTCCATAACTCTCATGCAAAACCAGACCAAAACACTTAGGTTAACCCTCTTTTCACTTTAAATCAAAAACAAAGAGAAAAAGGAGGTCAGATCGGAAAACAAATCCAACTTACTTTCTTGAAGAGACCTTATCAAGCCCCTTCTACACTCTCTTTAACCAATCCAAGGGATTCTCTTGAGAAGCAAATACAAATGAAAAAAAAGAAAAGCAACAAAAGATGAAGAGAGGAAAAGCACGGCAAAATTCAAAGCAAAGGAACCCAAAAGAAAAGCTATAGGCCAAAAGTAGGAAATGTTAAGAAATAAGAGGAAGGGAATGGCCGGTCAATGCAAATCCAAAGCTAAAGAATTCCATACTTTCCCACTTACCTCATTAAAGGCCAACTAACCTAATTAATGCCATCTACCAATTAAATACATGCTTATCCTTTTTATTTTATGTAATAATATCCAACTCTTGCCACATGTCTCACTCCTACGCTGCCACTTGTCAACCTCCTACGCCGCCATGTGTCACTCTTCTACAATGACACTTGGCACACTCTTACAATGCTACCACTTGTCACTCTTCTACGATGCCACTTGTCACTCTTCTATGGTGACACTTGTCACTCTCCTATGATACCATGTGTCAACTCACTACAACTCCAAGTCTCTTAGTCCCACTTATGCACACATCTCGCGAGGGGGTTCTGTCGCGCTCGCGACAGAATGCTCACGCCCGCACCAACCAGCTGAAGTTCGAAAATCGCTGGAGGGCTCTGTCGCGCCCACGACACTTGTCGCGCTCGCGACAGAACTCTCGCACAAAAACTTACCTTTTTCGAGCAAAACTCTGTAATTCTTCTAGGGCCATTTTGGGGTGTGACAGAGTAGGTGAGAGGCGAAGCGACAAGGAGCAAGTGAAGGTCATGGCGCTGCCTTGTGTCAGTGGGCTGATTGGACATGTTGTCATATTAGTCCGATCGGACGTGGCGCTGCCTTCATGCTCAAGATTTGTGCTCTTTACTGATGGGCCTTGGGCCCTGCCAAGTGGATTGGGCCGACTGAATGGGCCTCTTTGCAAATATCATTTATGTAGTTATCACTTGTCCCCCCTCAAAAGGGTCCGATCAGGCATAGATTTGCCTTGAGTTGCTCCGCTCGAGGAGTGTTTACTTTGAGTTGCGCCGATCGGGATACATCTGTTGACTGGATTTTTGAATTTTAAAAGGTGCTCATCTGAAGAGACGCGCCTGTTCTGACAGTTGTCTCATTTAATGCTGCGCGTGCACCGAGGGTGACGCTTCGTTCTTCGTATAGCAATGATGCTTGTAGGACACGTGGCGAGCATCCTGTGGTGAGATGTTTGGCGTCTCCGAGAAGCTTTTGCCTATAAAAAGGTAATTTCGGGGCATTTTTTCCTCACTTTTCTGCAATTCTTAGAGAGACTCTGCTGAATTTTCTTCTCGTTTCCTTCATCTTTCGCGTTCTGGTGGCTTTTTGCTTTCTATTCCCTGAAATTTTCCAAAGTACCTACAATCAAGTAAGTAATCCCTTCTCGCATGCCTTTGATTTTTCCTCTCTTCTTTCTATTGCACCTTTGCATTCAACTCACTTCACCCCATTTAGAGATTAGGGTCACTGTGTTGAAAATGGCCTCAGCAGTGGTCGGTCAATAGATAGGAGTTTTACGGAGGAGTACAGGGACAAGCCGGCGGCTGAGCATTTTTCTAGATTGGGACCTCGGGAAGTAGCTGAGATTCCTTCTAAATATGACCTTCCTGATGACGTGTTCGTGATGCCCTGCCCTGATTCCATGGTGGTGACGGATGGGCCTTTCGACCACCAGAAGAACGAGTGGTTCATTTGCCACCTTTGGAGCTTGGATGCAGGACTGAGGCTCCCGTTTGGTGCCTTTGAGATGGCAATATTAGAAGGTTATGGGATTGCCCCAAATCAATTGCATCCGAATGGGTGGAGATCGGTGGCTTGCTTCAAGATCCTGTGTAAGATAGAGGGAGTGGCCCCGACTTTGGATCTCTTCACCCACTTCTTCTACATATCGGGTCGGAGCGATGGGACAAAGTATTTCTTCACCAGCCGATCGAAGAGAAAGCTCGTCCATATCCCCACCTCAATGAAAGGGTATAAGGAGAGGTTCTTCCTGGTGGGGATGATTGGTGGATTTAGGGTGCGCCTTACCCGATCAGATGGAACCACCATCTTGAAGGACCAAGCCGCCAGTCAGCCTTTGTACAAGGCCGACATCAAGAAATTAATGGACGCCGTGGCGAGGCAAAGGGAACCCTACAAGTCTAACTTTCTACTGGGGACGTTGTTCGGGTCTTCCAGCTCCGAATCTAGCGCAAACGCAGAATGTGATCATTAGGATTGTAGTGGAGGGAGCAGCATGAGTTGACAATCATGCATTGCATGTGCATTGAGTATATATTTTTCTGAAAAGAATACTTATCTTGTTTGTCTTTGTGATGTATCTGCGATGGCTGGAGGGGATGACATGACGAGGCAACTCACCGCTCGAGCTAAGGCCAAACAGGATTCTGATCGGGGTGCGAGGGAGGAGAGGAAAACAAAGAAAAGGAAGATCCTGCCCGCCTCAAAAGTGCACGCTTTGCAGGGTCCAGTGGATGCTCCTCACCCCGCTGTCCTAGTTGCTGCTATCCCCGTCCCTCGTACATCTGTGGTCATCTCCGGACCTGCGGCCCCCCAAACTGATTCTGAGGATCGGCGTCCACATAAACGACTACTGTTAGAGGAGGAGTTCGATTTCGATGAAGCACAGCCAGCCGCCATTCCTCCCAACATTCAACTGCTGAGGGAGGTCGCTCAAAAAAAGGCTACAGAGCTGGTGGCTGCCTCAAACGCTCGAGTGGCAGCAAAAGGCAAGGCGCCGATGCAAGGCGAGTCGACCCGGTGAGCTGCAGGGGGAGCCCCTGACAGGCGAACTGTGCCTTTGAAGGACGTGCTGAGGGAGAACTTCAGCAATGACTGGTCAGTAGGCAACAAAGTAGTGGCCAATTACCTTTGCCAGGGTATTCTTCAGGATGACGAATTAATGGTCATGGGAGATCCCAGCTTGCTCGCCCGAGAGCTCAGTATGTTCAACCAATAGAGCCTGGAGGTGAGATTTGACCACTTTAATTTTTGTTGTCTGGAAATTGGTGATGTCCTCCTTCACTAATGTGTTATTTTTGTTGTTGTTTTTTAGCTGATCAAGAGGAGCCAGCGCATGCACGGCTTGGCTAGCTTTCTGAAGGCAAGGTCAGAGGAGGCTGCCAAGGCAAAGGGGGAGGCAGATGCTCAACGCGATGCTGCCCAGAAAGAGGCCTTTGCCCTTCGTTCAGAGGTGGCAAATCTGAAGAAGGAGGCCTCTCGGAATGCCCAGGAGTTAAAGACTCGGCTAGGCGAGGTCGATCGCTTGAAAGAAGAAGTCTCGCGCCTGGCTGCTGATAGTACTCGGTGCAAGAGATTTGAAGAAGAGGCAAGCAGACTGAGCTCTAAGTGCAAACTTCTAGGCACTGAGAGTGCCAAAGCCAAGGAAGAGAGGGGTAAAGCCTTGGCAGAGTGCGACCAGCTTTGAGCTGAGCGAGATTCGCTGAAAGCTGCTTTGGAGGACAAGGAGACCTCTTGGAGGAAGAAGCTTGAAGTGGAGCTTGCCTCTTAAAAGGAGCAGCTTCTTAATCAACTGGGAGAAGCTCAAGCAAGGGAAGTTGTCGTCTCGGCTAATCTATGAGGCCGGGAGGCGCTTTCCTGGGGCTGATCTCGACTGGATGGAGGATCCCAGTGTTCTGCCCGATCCGCCATCTAGTGGCGATGAGGAAGAGGCTCCCAGAGAGGAGGCGACCGATAGAGCACCATCATCCATGGAAGATCCTTCGCCCACTGAAGTTCAGCTGGATGTGCCCTCTAAAGTTGAGGTTAGCGCTGAACCAATCTCTGAGGTGGCTGCCGAGCCTTCTCAGCCTGCTGCCCAGCCAAGTACAGAGCCTGCTACTGAGCCGAGCATAGAGCCACATGCTGATGTACGAATTGTAGCTATAGAAACTTTAGATTAGCTTTTCCATTGTATACTGATTTTTGTACTGATTGTGCATTGTATACTTTATTTCTTCAATAAATTGCAATTTTTGTGTAGACTGCAAACTTTCCAAGTTATGAATTGCTATTTTTCAATAACTCATATAATCGCATATAATTTGCTAAAGTGATAAACTGATTAATCATAGATACTTCCCAACTCCTGCATTTCCCGAGCCTATGTCCGCCTTTCTGAGGACCATATCACCAACATTGAAAGCTCTAGACTTTACCTTTGTATTATGGTATCTGGTAACCCTCTGCTTGTACGACGATTTTGGCGTAGGCGTCCTCTCTCCTTTCTTCTATCAAGTCTAGGTCCTGGCATCTCTCCTGGACGTTCGTCCGTTCGGAATAGAATGCTGACCGATAGGATGGGAGGCTGACCTCTACGGGTATCATTACTTCGGAGCCATAGACCAGAGAAAATGGTGTTTGATGAGTGCCCGTCCTTGGTGAAGTTCTGTAAGACCATAGGACACTCTGCGGTTCTTCAGTCCAGTTGCCCTTCACCTCACCCAGCCGTTTCTTTAGTCCCTCTAGGATTGTCTGATTAGAGACCTCTGTCATCCCATTGCTCTAAGGGTGAGTGACTGAGGTGAATCTCAGGCTGATGTTCAAGCCTTAGCAGAAATTTCTGAAGGTGGAGCTGTCGAACTACTTGCCATTATCGGTAATAAAAATGTTGGGTAAGCCATACCTGCAGATGATGTTCTTCCATGCAAAGCTTTTGACCCTCTCTGTTGTGATCGTTGCTAGAGGCTCTACTTCGATCCATTTGGAGAAGTGGTCGACTGCTACGATGAGAAACTTCATCTGCCTTTTACCTTGAGGGAAAGGTCCTAGGATATCCAAGCCCCATTGGTCAAATGGATATGCGATTTTGATCGACTGTTGGTTTACTCCGAGCTGTCTCATGACCCTTCCATAAATCTGGAATTGCTGGAATCTTCTTACTTTTTCCTGGGCATCTCTAAAAACGCTTGGCCAAAAATATCCGATCTGGAGTACTTTTCTTGCCATAGCCCTGCTAGCTTCGTGTGCCCCGCAAATGCCTTCATGGACCTCTCTTAGGATGTAGTCTCCTTCTTTCTCCATTATGCATTTGAGCCAAGGATGACTCAAAGCTTTTTTGTACAAATTACCGTTAATAATGGAGTAATTGAGGGATTTACGTGATACCTTTTGCGCTTCGATCTTGTCCTCCGGTAGTTGCCCTGTTTGCAAGTACTGCTTGATCGGGCTCATTCGGGTTTCATCCCCTTGATCAATCTCCATCATTTTCGGCTTGTCTAAGGAGGAGGAGGCTTGGTCGATGACAGTGATGTTTTCTTCTATTACTCTTTGTCCGGAGGCAGACATTTTTTCGAGTCGATCGGCCTATGAAGTTTTGTCCCTGGGCACCTTCTAGGGATTCCAGTCTGATCCAGATTCCTTGAGTATTTTGAATGCAGCCTTGACTTTCGCCAGGTATTGGATCATGTTGGTTTCTCTGGCTTCAAAGGTGCCCAAGACTTGGCTTGTTACGAGCTAGGAGTCACTCTTGATGGTTACTGACTCCGGTCGAATGGCTTGGAGTAATCTTAACCCATGAAGGAGTGCCTCGTACTCTGCCACATTATTGGAAGCTTTGAAGCTAAGTTTTATTGCGTACCTTATTATGATGCCCAAGGGGCCTATTATTACAATTTCCACGCCTCCTCGGGTATCATTTGCTGCGCCATCTACAATCATTTCCCATTTTTGAAGCTTAGGTTGACTGTCGGGCTCTTTGCCATCGAACTCAGCAACAAAATCCGCTAGATCCTGGGCTCTTATGGCCGCCCTGGGCTCATACCTCACATCCCACGACTGTAGCTTAATTGCCCATCCCACCATTTTGCCCTCAAGGTCGGGGGTCTGGAGAATTTTTCTGATTGGATGACCCGACCGGACAACGATTGTGTGCGCCTCGAAGTATTGTCTTAGTTTTCTCGTGCACATCATGAGGGCAATGATGGGATGCTCGACTGGACCCTTCTTCAATTCAGCACCTTTAAGCACTTGGCTCACATAATATGCAGGCAGCTGTTGGGTTCCTTCTTCGTGACTAGGACACCTGCAATGGCTTGACCAGAGGTGGATAAGTAGAGATACAAGTTTTCACCTGGGATCGGTCGGTTGAGCAGTGGCGGGTTGGTGAGGAATTTCTTTAACTCTTCAAAAACTTATTGGCAGTCTGCTCCCCAGCTGAAAGTCTCATTTTTCCTCAGCTTCTTGAAGAAAGGAGTGCATCGCTTGGCTGAGGAGGAGATGAATCTTCCAAGGGCAGTGATTCTGCCATTCAGTTTCTGAGCATCCTTTATGCTTCTAGGGGGCAGCATCTCAAGGATGGCCTTTATTTTCTCTGGATTCGCTTCAATCCCCCTTTGAGAAACCATAAAGCCCAAAAATTTTCCCGATGGGACCCCAAAGATGCATTTCTCGGGGTTGAGCTTTATCTAAAATTTATTCAATGTGCAAAAAACTTTTGCCAGATCGGCAGGGTGTTTCTTAGGGCTCTTGCTCTTGACGATCATGTCGTTCACATATACTTCCACGTTCTGCCTGATCTAGTCTTTAAAAATTTTGTTCATTAGACACTGATACGTGGCACCTACATTTTTTAGACCGAACGGCATCACCTTGTAACAGAAGGTTCCGTCATTTGTGATAAAGCTGGTTTTCTCCTGATCTAAGAGCCACATCAGGATTTGATGGTAGCAAGCGTATGCGACGAGGAGGGAGTAGATTGCATGGCATGCAGTGGCATCTACCAGTTGGTCTATGCATGGCAGGGGGTAGCTGTCTTTCGAACATGCTTTGTTGAGGTCTGTAAAGTCCACACACATCCGCAGCTTCCCCGTCTTCTTTTTCATTAGGACCACATTGGCAAGCCACTCTAGATAGTCTACCTCTCGGATCGTCCCGGTCTTTAGTAGCCTATCAACCTCCTCAGATATGAACTTCCTCTGCTCGAGTGCATGCCTGTGCAGTTTTGACTTACCGGCGGGTGAGTTGGGTCCACATTGAGTTTGTGGGTGATCACTTTAGGATTAATGCCAGGAATATCTTCTGGCTTTCAGGCAAAGGATGCTAGGTTAATGGTTAAGACCTGCATGACGGCATCCTCTATTTTTGCATTCATTCTGGTCCCGAACTGGACGTTCTTGCCCTTTGACAATGCCCTTGTTTTCACCTCTTCAGCGGGGTCCATTCTTGGCCTCTCTGTCCGCTCAGACCGCTCCAGTCCTGGCTCCACTATTATGGCCTCCTTCTACTGCTTTATCATGGTGACGTACGCCTTGCGCGATGCTTTTTGATCGTCCCTCAGAACGAAAATGCCTCCTCTGGTTGGGATTTTTATCACCATGTATCGTATGCTCGTAACAGCTCCGGTTTGAAAAAGTAGTGGCCTGCCAAAAATGGCATTATAGGCAAAAATCATGTCAATTACCATGAATGTTACCTTGCAGGCATGGGCGAGGGCCTCTTAGCCAAGTTCGACGAAGAGTTCAATAGATCCCACCACTGGGACTGTAGCATTACCGAGCCCGATCAGCGAAGTGGCGTTCGGCTTTAGCTCTTCTACCGAAAGTCCCATGGCTCGGTAGGCTTGAAGGGTGAGAACATTGACAGAACTGCCATTGTCTACCAAAATCCTTTTAACGTTAAAATTGTTAATCCGAGCTCTGACAACGAGAGCATCCTATTGAGGGAACATTACGTCTCGCGCGTCCTCACTGGATATGGTGACTGGAGCATGCTATTCGGCCTGGTGAGAGAGATAAACACCCTTCCCCTTCTTTATCCTGGATAGGTCCTCTCCATAAGATGATCCTCTAGTGATCACATTTACCACTCCAGCATATGGTCTGCGCGGGTCGGCTTTCCTTGGGTTTCTATGCTCATCATCGTCGTCCGAGCCAAAGTCATCCTTCCTGGGGTCCTACTGTCTACAGGGATTTTCCCCTCTAGCCAAACCTATGAATTTTTTGAGGGATCCCCTTCGTATCAGCCGCTCAATTTCCTTCTTTAACGAGGTGCACTCGTCAGTCATGTAACCGACGTCTCTGTTAAATTCGCAATATTTGTTGGTGTCCCTTACCGTTCTGCTTTGGTCGGACAGCCTTCTGGGCCAATTGACCTTGCTATGCTTTTCCTTAATCCACATTTACACCTGAGCCGGATTGGTGTTGAGCGGGGTAAAGGTTTTGATCGCCCGATCGTCTGAGCGTTCGGCTCTTTCCCGTCCAGACTCCTTTTGTTTGCCCAAATTTCTTAAGGTTGTGGCTCTGTCCGGGCTTCTCGTTGTCCGTTCGGACGCGGGAGTTCTATTGAATGACCATTCATTTGGATGTTGCAACCGGTCCATGACGTTGGTCCTTCTTCCCCTACTAGACCTCAGGGCGTCATCCAGCTGGATGTGCTGCCTGGCCCTTTACATCAGATCAGAGAAATTGACTGGGGGTCTTGTAGTTATTGATTCGAATAATGGGCGATCCATGATGCCCCCAGACAAGGCGGTAGTCGCCATCTCTACACTCACGTTCCTCACTTCAGACATGGTAGCTTGGAATCTATTGATGTAGTCTCTAAGACTTTCATCGGATCTCGGGTATAGATTACATAGGTCGTTCATCGATTTTGGTGTGCACGTCTGCACAATAAACCTTGTGGTGAACAACTCCTTAAGTTGTCTGAAGGAGGTGATTGATTCCTGCGGCAGCTTATGGAACCAATTCAAAGCATCTCCTCCCAAGGTGGTGGGAAAGATTATGTAAGCTATCCTTTCATCGTAGGTGTAGACCTGCACTTTAGTCAAGTATTCTGCTAGATGAGTGGTGGGGTCAGTTTTACCTGTATATTTATCCATCACCACGTCTCTCCACCTGGGAGGCAGCTCGAACTCCATTATTTCCCTACAAAATGGGGAGGCAGTGTTCTTGCAGGTGTTCACTTCGAACATGGTTTTTTTGGGACCGGTGATGTCACACTCCGTTTGCCCCTTAGTAGAATGAGCCACCTGTGTGTGCATCCATTGTGTGTGTCTTGGCATGTGTTAAAGGACATTTTAGGTAAAAATATGTGTTTTAAGGGTTTTGTTAGCATGTGGATCATGTATAGCATTATAGTGTGAATTAGTTGGGATATGTTTGTGTGTGCATGAGCATACCATGGTAGGGTGTGCATTAGTTGGGAGTGCATTGGGTGTGTGTAGTGCATGCTTGTTGGGTGTGAGTGATTGGTTTCCACCAATAGGAGAGTAACACTTGTCTAGGGTTAGGAAAAGAAAAAGATGAAGAAAGAGAGAAGTGGAATATCGGGAATTCATTTCATCTTCACGCTCTTCCCTTCTCTCCCACTCTCCTTCTTCCTTTCTCTTCTCTAGAAACCCTAACTTGGATTCAAGCTACTGTTAGTGGAAATCAATCATCTCCTTTACATTCTTTTGGTAAGTTATGGTATTTTCATCTTGTTTTCTCTTTTGTTCATCTTCTTCTTCTTGAATTTTTGGGTTAGAGCTAATCTAGGGTTTGTATTGTTGGGTGTTCTTTGATGGTTATGTTAGCTGTATCTTCTAGGGACTCTAAGGGCAAGGAAAAACCTGGTTGTAGTGGAGCTCAGTGATTAGGGCTTCAATCTTTAGGTTCGGGAATTTTTGCATTTACTGGGTTTCCAGCGTTTGACTATTCACAGTATATGTGTTTGGTTGATTCTTTGATGATGACCTGATGTATTGATATTGCATGTTGGGATTTTGAATGAGTGGGTTGATTGTGATTAATGCATGGAGATTGAGACCTTATAAATGGAATTTACGTGGGTTTGAGCTTACTGTCATTTTTCTGGGTTTTGATATTTTGAGATCTTATTTAGCTATTCTCTGTTTTGGATGAATGTTTGTTGAAGTATTTTCATATTGTTTATGTTGGTTTTGCATGTTTGAGGAAGCTCATTTCAGGTGAGAATATGTTGGATTTGAATTGGGATGAATTGCTGAGAATTCTGGGTTCTGTAGATTTTCACAATTTTATGGTTTTGAAAACCACGATTTCAGGGACGATATCCCTTTGTGGGAGAGTAGAAGCACAAGTCGTGCTCCTGGAACACGAGTCATTCTCTTGGCTGAAAGCCGAGCACGAGTTGTGCGTTGGGAGCATAACTCGCACTCCCTTTTGTTGGGAAGCAGGAGCACGAGTCGTGCTCCTCAAGCACGACTCGTGTCCCTTTGAAATCCCAGGAGCACGAGTCGTGCTCCTCCAGCACGACTCGTGTCCCTTTTGAAATCCCAGGAGCATGAGTCGTGCTCCTCAAGCACAACTCGTGCCCCCCTCTCAGCCCCGTCCCACCTGTTTTCATCAAACGTTTTTGGACCTTTTTCAATCCGTTTTCTTCTGTTTTGAGTTCTGTAATCTTTAATTGTGTATTTTGAATTGGCAAATGATATGAATGATATTTTAACAGACCTAAATGATGAATAATGTGTATGATGTTAGATGTTGTACCTTCTTGAATGCTTTTGGATTATACATGATTTATCTATGATTCCTTTATATGAATGTGAATATAATTATGGGTTATACTTGAAAGTATGATTTGAATGATGCTTAACCTGCTAGAGTCAAGTAAGTAGATAGTTAGGCATGCCTAATAGAGTCTTTTAGTTGCAACCTCAGTTCAGTTTGGACCCCGATCAGGTCCCCGTTTGGTTCCTCGCGAACCCCTCAGTATCGGATCTTGTTTAAGGTCCCCTCAGTAAAATGTTTTGAAAATGATAAAGTGAGATGATTTTCGATTCGTACCCCTAAGGTACTGTCAGTTATCGATTCGTACCCATAAGGTACTGTCTGTATACTCGTTATGCACTATTATGAGCTAGCAGGTGTTATGTGTTCCGTTACTATGTATTACTCCGATATGATTATGCGAATGTGATAATTAAATGAGCTTAATAATGAGATGTATATTCAGTTAATATGATTTTGAACATGAGTATGTGATGCGGAATGTATGGCTTTAATATGGAAGCATGTTATATATATGTGATGTTATGTTATGGATATTTGCATTTGCCATTATGAATGTGTTATGCCTTGACGACCATGGTGAGTGGCCGTCCATATCATATGTGTGTTTCCCCACTAAGCGTTTATTGCTTAGCACGGTGTTCTTACTCGTGCAGGTGCGGAGGATATTTTTGCTTTGGGAGAGTCGCCACCAGTCAAGCCAACACAGGAGGGTTAGTGTTAGGGCTTTAGTCTTTTGTAGTAGGATGATTCTTTTTGTAATAGAACTCTCTTATATCTTTTATTAGCTTCCACATATGTATTAATCTTTTGGGATATGTAATCTTTTGCGTATTCAGCAAGTTGATCAGAACTGTAATGTAATGGATATTGTTATATTAATGCATGATCAGCTGTTCCCTTTATTATTTGCAAGTTTTTAATTACCCTGTGTTTATGTATGTATACTTTAGATGAATGTATGATTTGTACTGTACTTGTGTGGTGGCACCTTGACTCATACGACATCTCACTCCTCATCTGATGGGATCGCCTATGTATGGGTAGGGGGTGTTATAGTTTTTGGTATCAGAGCCTAGGTTTAGGCGTTTCTGGGTGTTGTTGATGTGTTGATGTGCATAGATGTGTATATGTCTAGACCTGTGTTGGCTAATGCAGTTGTCCTCTTATTTGTTTTAGATGGCTTCTAACTCTGTTCGTGGATCACTTGAGGAGTCCGCCGAGAGTGTGAACCCTCAAGCTGTGGATCCTTCGATTTCTGTGTCGGCTCAACATGCTAGGGTCCAGCCCGAGGCCACTGCCATGCCTTTTGAAGCTATGTTCAGGCTATCACAGGACATGGCTAGGGTCTTGGAGAGAGTGACTGCTCCTAGAGCCCCTATAGAGAACTTGAGAAGGGTTGGTGTTGAAGACTTTTATGGCACAGGGTTGGATAAGTCAGAGTTGGCTGAGAAATGGATAGACAAAGTGAAGCGTACTTTGAGAGAAGTCCGGTGTCCTCCTGACCAGCAGGCAGAGTGTGCAGTGGCTTTACTGCAAGGTTCCGCTTATAAAATGGTAGGAATTGGTTTGTAGGCATCCTCAGCTACCTGATCCGATTACTTGGGATTTCTTTGAGGGAGAGTTCACGAAGAAGTACCTAACTCAGACCTATAAGGATGCTAGATGGGCATAGTTTCTGAGCTTGAAACAGAGGGCTTTGTCAGTTTCAGAGTTTGAGAAAGGGTTCAACCGGTTGTCTAGGTATGCTCCAGTAGGTATTATGACTGATGAGTTCAGATGCCATCATTTTGAGGCAGGGTTGAATGTGTCCTTAAGGGTTATGCTGATTTCTTTGATGAGCACTCCTGGGGTGAATTATTATCAGATTGTGGATGCTGCTTTGAGAGCTGAGAGATCTGAGTCAGTGTTGAGAGAGAGGGCTCAAAGGAGGAACCCTTCTCGCGGTGGTTCATCTTCATCATCCTCGGGTAAGAGATCTAGGAGCCCGCAGGATGAGTCATCATCTGGTCCAGCCACTAGAGGTAGGAGACAGTTCTGTAGCTGTATCTGGTTCTGGCAGGGGTGGTAGATCTAAGGCTATACCTATTTGTTCGCACTGCAGTAAGGCTCACCGGGGTGAGTGTAGGTGGCTCACTTGTGGGTGTTTTAGATGTGGGAGCACCGAGCACCTTCTGGCTAACTGTCCACAGTTGAATGAGGATTCAGGTCCTCAGAGAGGGGCTAGTAGAGTTGGATCAAATGCTACACAGGCTGCTCATGGTAGAGGCAGGGGTAGAGGTTGAGGTGGTCGACCTAGAGAGGGTGCTGCATCAGAGACAGTGGAGCGCCAGTTGCCTGTCGCAGCTAGAGCCTATGCTGTGAGAGCCAGAGAGGAGCAGGATGCGCCTGATGTTATAGTTGGTAAGTTCCTACTCCATGACACTGAATTGTATGCTCTAATTGACCCTAGTTCCACACACTCATACTTGTGCACAGATAAGATTGTTGATATGTTGCATGTGGTTGATCAGTTAGATTATGAGATATGTGTGACCAGTCCGTTAGGGCATAGTGTCAATGTGAGTAGAGTCTATAAGAATTGTCCTTTGTTAGTTGAGGGAGTTGTATTTCCATCGGATTTAATTGAGCCTTTCAGAGAGTTTGATCTGATTTTGGGTATGGACTGGTTGGGTAAGTATCAGGCTATAGTTGATTACCATAGGAAGACAGTTGTGCTTCGGGATAGAGGTCAGTCTCCTATGTTTGTGAAAGGTTTGGGTGCTAGTTCTTTGAATAATGTGATTTCTGTAATGCAAGCTAAGACGTTTATCAGAAAGGGTTGTGAGGCTTTCCTAGCGGTTGTGTTGTATTCCAAGAGGGATCAAGTTCAGATTGAGGATATCCCTATTGTGCGGGAGTTTAGTGATGTGTTCCCGAGCGAGCTACCTAGTTTGCCTCCCGAGAGAGAGGTGGAGTTATTTATAGAGATTATGTCGGGTACCACACCCATATCGAAAGCACCTTATCGGATGGCTCCTGTAGAGTTGAGAGAACTCAAAACTCAACTACAAGAGCTATTGGATAAGGGATTTATTCGACCCAGCATATCTCCATAGGGAGCTCCGGTTTTGTTTGTCAAGAAGAAAGATGGATCTTTGCGGACGTGTATTGATTATAGGCAAATCAATAAGGTCACAGTGAAGAACAAGTATCCTTTGCCTAGGATTGAGGATTTGTTTGATCAGCTTAGAGGTGCAGGTGTTTTCTTAAAGATTGATCTTCGGTCAGGATATTATCAGCTTCGGGTTAAGGATGAGGATGTGGTTAAGACTGCATTTCGGACTCGGTATGGCCACTATGAGTTCCTTGTGATGCCATTTGGTTTGACTAATGCTCCAGCGGCATTCATGGATTTGATGAACAGAGTATTTAGGCCATACTTAGATCGGTTTGTAGTGGTGTTTATAGATGACATCTTGGTGTATTCCAAGGATGAGAGTGAGCATGAAGAGCATCTCCGGTTGGTTTTGCAAGTATTGAAAGAGCATCGGTTGTTTGCTAAGCTTAGCAAGTATGATTTTTGGCTTTGGGAAGTGTCATTTCTGGGTCACATTATTTCGGCTAGAGGTATTTAGGTAGATCCGGCCAAGATTGAGGCGATAATTGATTGGAAAGCGCCTAGGAATGTTCAGGAAGTGAGGAGTTTTCTTGGTTTGGCGGGGTACTACCATCGGTTTGTTAAGGGTTTTTTAGTGATTGCCGCTCCGATGACTAAATTGTTGAGGAAAGGGGTCAGATTTGAGTGGTCAGATCGATGCCAGGCTTGTTTTGAGCAGTTGAAGAAGTTGTTGGTTGAGGCTCCTATACTTACTCAACCCATCTCGGGTAAAGGGTTTGTCATGTATAGTGATGCATCGGGTGTCGGTCGTGGGTGTGTGCTGATGCAAGAAGGTAAGGTTGTGGCTTATGCTTCTCGGCAGTTGAAGCCACATGAGAGGAATTATCCAACGCATGATTTAGAGTTAGCGGCTGTGGTTTTTGCTTTGAAGATATGGCGCCATTACTTGTATGGGGAGAAATGTAGGATCTTTACGGACCATAAGAGCTTAAAGTATTTCCTCACGCAGAAGGAGTTGAACATGAGATAGCGCCATTGGCTTGAGTTGTTTAAGGACTACGACTGCATTGTGGATTACCATCCTGGTAAGGCCAATGTAGTCGCGGATGCTCTGAGTCGGAAGTCAGTTTCAGCCTTATTCTTGAGACGGTTTAGGTGGAGGTTTGATTTAGATGGAGCTTTGATTGCTCAGTTGCGTGTGAAGCCTACCTTGTGACAGAGGATTGTGGATGCTTAGAGGGTTGATGAGAAGCTGCAGTGGATTGTACAGGAGGTTAGTTTAGGTAAGCAGTCAGATTTCTCAATTTTGGATGGAGTGTTGATGTTTAGGAACCGCTTGTGTGTACCTGAGAATGAGGAGTTGAGGAGACAGCTTCTGAGTGAAGCGCATAGTACAGTTTTCACCATGCATCCGGGCAGTGAGAAGATGTACCGGGACATGAAGCAGTTTTATTGGTAGTCCGGTATGAAGAGGGATGTCGTGGACTTTGTATCCAAGTGCTTGACATGTCAGCAAGTAAAGGCCGAGCATCAAGTTCCTTCGGGATTGCTTACGCCTTTGTCCGTTCCCGAGTGGAAATGGGATGACATTGCCATGGACTTTTTATCTGATTTGCCTTTGACTCAGAGAAAGCATAACTCAGTTTGGGTGATAGTGGATTGGCTCACGAAGTCAGCTCATTTCTTGCCAGTTAGAGTGGACTATTCGATGGATAAGTTAGCCAGTATCTATGTGGATGAGATAGTTCGGTTGCATGGTGTGCCATTATCCATAGTATCCGATCGAGACTCGAGATTTACATCTAAGTTTTGGAAAGAATTACAAAGAGCTCTGGGTACTAAGTTGAACTTCAGTACAACGTTTCATCCTCAGACAGATGGGCAGTCAGAGCGGGTCATTCAGATTCTGGAGGATATGTTGAGGGCTTGTGTTCTTGATTTTTTGGGTAGTTGGGACAGATATATGTCGCTCATGGAGTTTGCCTACAACAATAGCTATCAGTCGAGCATCGGTATGGCACCGTATGAGGCTTTGTATGGTCGGCAGTGTAGGACTCCGGTTTGTTGGATTGAGTTATCCGAGAGATCTGTGATTAGGCCAGAGTTGGTTAGAGATACAGAAGAAAAGATTAGAGTTGTGCAGTGGAATTTGAAGGCGGCTAAGGATCGACAGAAGTCTTATGCCAATCTGAAGAGAAAGGATGTGCAGTTTGAAGTCGGGGACAAAGTCTTCCTTAAAGTGTCGCCTTGGAGAAAAGTGCTTAGGTTTGGTAAGAAAGGCAAGCTTAGTCCTCGCTTCATTGGTCCTTATGAGATTTTGGCTAAGGTTGGCCCGGTAGCCTATAGATTGGCTTTACCGATGGAGTTGGCGAAGTTACATGGTGTGTTCTATGTTTCGATGCTTCGTCGGTACCGATCAGATCCTTCACATGTGTTATCGGTGCAAGATGTGCAAGTACAGCCTGATTTTTCATACGATAGCTCGAGAGATGAGACAGTTAAGGAGTAAGCAGATTCCTTTGGTAAAAGTTTTATGGAATCATCATGGAGTCGAGGAAGCGACTTGGGAACCAGAAGAGTCGATGAGAGCTCAATATCCGCATTTGTTCAGTTCAGGTGAGAATTTTGAGGACGAAATTCTTATTAGTAGGGGAGAGTTGTCACACGCTGTTTGCCCCCTAGTAGAATGACCCACCTGTGTGTGCATCCATTGTGTGTGTCTTGGCATGTGTTAAAGGACATTTTAGGTAAAAATATGTGTTTTAAGGGTTTTGTTAGCATGTGGATGCATGTATAGCATTATAGTGTGAATTAGTTGGGATATGTTTGTGTGTGCATGAGCATACCATGGTAGGGTGTGGATTAGTTGGGAGTGCATTGGGTGTGTGTAGTGCATGCTTGTTGGGTGTGAGTGATTGGTTTCCACCAATAGGAGAGTGACACTTGTTTAGGGTTAGGAAAAGAAAAAGATGAAGAAAGAGAGAAGTGGAATATCGGGAATTCATTTCATCTTCACGCTCTTCCCTTCTCTCCCACTCTCCTTCTTCCTTTCTCTTCTCTAGAAACCCTAACTTGGATTCAAGCTACTGTTAGTGGAAATCAATCATCTCCTTTACATTCTTTTGGTAAGTTATGGTATTTTCATCTTGTTTTCTCTTTTGTTCATCTTCTTCTTCTTGAATTTTTGGGTTAGAGCTAATCTAGGGTTTGTATTGTTGGGTGTTCTTTGATGGTTATGTTAGTTGTATCTTCTTGGGACTCTAAGGGCAAGGAAAAAGCTGGTTGTAGTGGAGCTCAGTGATTAGGGCTTCAATCTTTAGGTTTGGGAATTTTTGCATTTACTAGGTTTCCTGCATTTGACTATTCACAGTGTATGTGTTTGGTTGATTCTTTGATGATGACCTGATGTATTGATATTGCATGTTGGGATTTTGAATGAGTGGGTTGATTGTGATTAATGCATGGAGATTGAGACCTTAGAAATGGAATTTACGTGGGTTTGAGCTTACTGTCATTTTTTTGGGTTTTGATATTTTGAGTTCTTATTTAGCTATTCTCTGTTTTGGATGAATGTTTGTTGAAGTATTTTCATATTGTTTATGTTGGTTTTGCGTGTTTGAGGAAGCTCATTTCAGGTGAGAATATGTTGGATTTGAATTGGGATGAATTGTTGAGAATTATGGGTTCTGTAGATTTTCACGATTTTATGGTTTTGAAAATCACGATTTCAGGGACGATCTCCCTTTGTGGGAGAGCAGGAGCACAAGTCGTGCTCCTGGAACACGAGTCGTGCTCTTGGCTGAAAGCCGAGCACGAGTCGTGCTCTGGGAGCACAACTTGCACTCCCTTTTGTTGGGAAGCAGGAGCACGAGTCGTGCTCCTCAAGCACGACTCGTGTCCCTTTGAAATCCCAGGAGCACGAGTCATGCTCCTCCAGCACGACTCGTGCCCCCCTTTCAGCCCCGTCCCACCTGTTTTCATCAAACGTTTTTGGACCTTTTTCAATCCGTTGTCTTCTGTTTTGAGTTTTGTAATCTTCAATTATGTATTTTGAATTGGCAAATGATATGAATGATATTTTAACATACCCAAATGATGAATAATGTGTATGATGTTAGATGTTGTACCTTCTTGAATGCTTTTGGATTATACATGATTTATCTATGATTCCTTTATATGAATGTGAATATAATTATGGGTTATACTTGAAAGCATGATTTGAATGATGCATAACCTGCTAGAGTCAAGTAAGTGGATAGTTAGGCATGCCTAATAGAGTCTTTTAGTTGCAGCCTCAGTTCAGTTTGGACCCCGATCAGGTCCCCGTTTGGTTCCTCGCGAACCCCTCAGTATCGGATCTTGTTTAAGGTCCCCTCAGTAAAATGTTTTGAAAATGATAAAGTGAGATGGTTTTCGATTCGTACCCCTAAGGTGCTGTCAGTTATCGATTCGTACCCGTAAGGTACTGTCTTTATATTCGTTATCCACTATTATGAGCCAGCAGGTGTTATGTGTTCCGTTACTATGTATTACTCCGATATGATTATGCGAATGTGAGATTTAAATGAGCTTAATAATGAGATGTATATTCAGTTAATATGATTTTGAACATGAGTATGTGATGCAGAATGTATGGCTTTAATATGCAAGCATGTTATATATATGTGATGTTATGTTATGGATATTTACATTTGCCATTATGAATGTGTTATGCCTTGACGACCATTGTGAGTGGCCGTCCATATCATATGTGTGTTTCCCCACTAAGCGTTTATCGCTTAGCATGGTGTTCTTACCCGTGCAGGTGTGGAGGATATTTTTGCTTTGGGAGAGTCGCCGCCAGTCAAGCCAACACAGGAGGGTTAGTGTTAGGGCTTTAGTCTTTTATAGTAGGATGATTCTTTTTGTAATAAAACTCTCTTATATCTTTTATTAGCTTTCGCATATGTATTAATCTTTTTGGATATGTAATCTTTTGCGTATTCAGCAAGTTGATCAGAACAGTAATGTAATGGATATTGTTATATTAATGCATGATCAGCTGTTCCCTTTATTGTTTGCAAGTTTTTAATTACCCTGTGTTTATGTATGTATACTTTAGATGAATGTATGATTTGTACTATACTTGTGTGGTGGCACCTTGACTCATACGGCATCTCACTCCTCATTGGATGGGATCGCCTATGTATGGGTAGGGGGTGTTACAGGTGAAGCCAAACTGCCTGAGCTTTTGTTTAAGCCACTTGTCTTCCCTGCTCATTATCGTGGAGATGGACTCATTTCTCGGCCTTCTGGAGTGGCTGCGATTAGGCGTGCACATGAAGGACAGGTCAGCCCCAATGGATGGGGTTGAAGATCTGCTCGGGAGATAAGTGGAGTCCCTACTTGAGGACATCATCCTTTTCCCTTTGTCGTATCTTCCTGGGGTCCTGATAACGCCCCTTCCGCTGTCATGAGCTCGTGGCTCATTGATGGAGATGCCCTTGTTTCTTCTCCTTCCGAAGTCTTCGTTCATGAAGTACTCTTTATGGTCTCTTTCGGAAGTTCTGGGCATCTTGCCCTTCCTGATTGTTTGGACGATACTCTTAGTGAAATCACTAAGGAGGGCACGCATGTCCCTGACTGTGATGGGAGTGTTCTCTGGTTGCCGTAGAATGGCATCATTAAATTCTGGAAGAAGGTTCCCCCTAGCTGGGGACCTGGGAGATCTCTCTCTTCTCCTCGAGGGCCTAGATCTGCCCTGACTATTGCCACTGCGATTATGCTTTCCAGAATTCTCGTTTGATCTTGAACTTGCCATACTCTCAACGAAAGCACCAAATGATAAGACGAAGAATGTCTTTATCTAGAAGAGAGAAGAGCCAATTGGAAGTTTATAGTGATATAAAAGGAGAGCCGGTCGGATGATTTAGGACCAGGAGTAAGCACTCCGAAGCTTAAGTTAGTAGCTTTCTAGAGAGAGAATGCTTAGAGAGAGTCTCAGAGATTTGATACCTGGTGCCATTGTTTGTTGGGCTATTTATAAGAGATAGGAGAGGTGCACTTGAGTGCCTGGGGAGTGATAACTGGCAGTCAGAGTAGGTGAGTGGCGAAGCGACAGGGAGCAGGTGAAGGTCATGGTGCTGCCTTGTGTCAGTGAGCTGATTGGACGTGTTGTCACATCAGTCCGATCTGACGTGGCACTGCCTTCATGCTCAAGCTTTGTGCTCTTTACTGATGGGCCTTGGGCCCTGCCAGGTGGATTGGGCCGACTGAATGGGCCTCTTTGCAAATGTTATTTATGTAGTTATCATGAAGAATCGAGGGCTAATACTTCTAAGAACAAACCCGATAGTCCTGTAAATTAAGAGCTCGTTCTTGCTAAACATGTTTCATCTCTCCCCCCAAATCCTTACTCACTGATAACCTCAAAAATAACCATAAAAGAGCTAGGAAAAATTAAGAATACGGCATTCCAAGTGAATACATGCTAATTCATCCTAAATAAAAGTCAAATTTTTGGATAAACCAATAAAGAGTTGTATTTTTGTGTTTGGAAAATTATTTGAACTTGGATTTTGATTTTCCCTTCCAACCTTTTATATAAATGTAATGAATACCTATAATTTTTTCCCTAGCCAACTTTCTCTAAACGAATGGCACATACTAACTTCTTTTAGAGCATTATGTAAACATTTTTGTTTTTCGCCAACAGTATAATTATATTTTTTTTGTTTTGTTTTTTTCTTTTACCTTTCTTGTAAAGTTGCTACTCCATTATTAAACTTCACATTTAGAAAATACTTTAAAATTTTTGAACCTCCTATCATCACATAAGGGTTTCAGCGATCAATTTTTCGTGATTGGCAAAACTAGGCCATGGGATTTCCCTATCTGCTAAACGGTTGACCGTAAATTTCTTAGAAAGACGTGTGGTAATAATCCAATAATAAGAGTCGAGTGGGATTCCGTAATGGAAGTTCTGAAACGCGAGGATGTACCTTTTGAATCTTCTTACCTCTTTTCTTACTATTTTAAAAAGAAAATTAAAGAACGGGGTAAACCCTTCGACTAATAAATAATTGAAGTTTTTATGCATATATAATGTGATCTACTTTTCTTTGTAGGTCCTAGTGATATGGCTTTGAAAGATTCCAAATCTTTAAACACTAGGCTTTTAGCTACTACAAAGGATGATCCTCCTCCATGTAATTATCAAATTAGGAAGCATCCAGAGTCTCCCGATCAACCTTCAAAATGGAAGAGACTTGTTCCCCTAAGGGAGCTAGAAAATCATAGCAATAAGAGTGGGACTAGTGTTAATTTTGATTCACCAACCATTAATCTTAACGCCAACTCCCCAAAGGAAACAGATCAGCACATGGCTCATCTAGAGGAGCTTCCTCACGATGTCAAATGAAACTATCCATGGAATCGTACGCCATGTGAAACATAGATCATGGCCATTCTTCCAGTGAATTCGCGACACTCTAGTACCAATGGAGAGTGATTCCTCATCTTCCTAATCTTAAGAAAGGCTTGGAGCCTCGGCTAGGGGAGAATGCCATAGTGCACAACCTTCCTATGTCTTGTATTTTAATGGAGTAGCTTTGCTTGAACCAAGACATGGAAAAAACCTCCAAGTTAAAGGATTTCAAGAAATGCCATATGGCACAACCTTCCTATGTCTTGTATTTTAATGGAGTAGCTTTGCTTGAACCAAGACATGGAAAAGACCTCTAAGTTGAAGGATTTCAACAACTTAACAGAAAGCATTATAACACCCTATACCCGTAAGTGGTACGGATACCGAATGTCATAAACACTGCACTGACATATGCTATAATGCACTTAACAGATCGGTAGGAATATATATATATATATATATATATATATATATATATATATGTATATGATAACAATCATACAAATGCAACACTATAACAGTTATAAAGATGTACAGTACATATACCTATCCTGTATGATCTCGTGTTCATCTATTGAAGTCGTATACCTATACCTTTATCCTTATTGTCGATGTCGTCACTACATCTTCGGTCGCATCAAAATCTACTATAACCTACGCGCAGTGATACTCTACGCACTCAGCATTAAAAATGCCTAGTGGTGGACACATATTCTAAATTTTTCATGACTAATTAAATATATATATATATATATATATATATATATATATATATATATGCATGAGCACACAAGTATTTTCTTTATTTAAACTATGTAATATCCCGAATTTTAATTACCCGAATAATATTATTGGTCAGATCGGATCTTAGACATGACCCGATGACCATGAATAAATAAATTACGATTTATACATGAAATTGGGTTTAGTTGAAGTAGTATAAAAGTTTCAAGGGCTAAATGGTAATTTATCGGATTAAATTGAGAATTTCCCCAAAACTACGTCGTTTTGGGGGGATGGGAAATCTTTTTCCCTTTCCTGCGTTCCAGGAGGCAGCAACTCCTCCTTTCTTTATTTCTTTCTTTCTTTTCTTTTCTTTTCTTTTCTTTTTCTTTCTTTTATTCTTTTCCTTATTCTTCTTCGATTAGCTCATCACCCACCATTGCTGCCGGCCTCCCTTCACCGTCGCGCCACTGTCTTCAGCTGTAGCAGTCCCGCCACTCCGGCATCTTCCCCTTTTTTTCCCTACCGTGCGAGAACGGCTTCTCTTCCTTGCTGCTCTTCTTCCTTATTTCGGCTTCCTCCATTTTTGCTCCCTCATTATTGGTTTTCCTCCATAATCATAAGGTGAACTTTATTACTCCCTTATTTGATGAAGTATGGTAGAGATTTAAGGAAAAAGGAGGAAATTTGCATATAGGGATTTTGAGAATTTTGGGGAAAATTTAGGAGTTTAATTATTATTTGAGTTAATTGAAATTTTGAGTAAAATATTGATTAAAATAGTTTAAAATTCTAAATTTTGCATATTTTTATAAGTTATTTATGTTGGATTATTGGTTTTATGAAGAAAAAGAAGATGAGATGGGTATGAAGGAGAAAGAAATGGAGAAATAGTGACGATGGACCGAGGGTTTGAGGTAAAAATTGAAGCAATTGGCAAGGAATTCAGGTAAGTGTTCAAGCAGATTCATTTTTCTTTGTATTTATATTTTATCTAAATTAAGTATTTTGAGTATTAATCCAGAATTTCATGAAATTGGTATTAAAAATATTTAATTGCATGCTAAAACTAAATTTTTTAAGAGATTAATGTTGGTCTTTAACTTAACTTGAATTTCTATTGATGGATATAAAATCCGTATAAATGTTTAAATATTGCTAAACAAGTTAAATTACTTGAATGATTTAATTTTCACGCTTAAGAATGAAGATAAGCTTGTGAAGCAATTATATATATATAAAAAAGTAACAACAAATAAATTAGAATTAACCTTGAGTTAAATTATTCTTGAAATAAGAATTAATGTTGTTTTTGCATATTTAGGCTACATTTACTGTATTCGGGAATTATTACGGTGAAAGTAAGTTAAGACATGTTAAATTCCTTGGCTCAACTGTACATGAAGTAAGAACTAAGCAGTTGCTTGGATAAGTAAGTTAAACATCAATGTCTTGAGATTGTTGTGCTGAAATGATGGAGAAAATTATAATTTTGAGATTGTTTAAAACAGAATTATGAGCTAGAAATTTGGGATAAATTAACTTAAGTTGATGTTATAAAATTTATGTTGGTAAATTGGAATTTATATTTTATTTGCCCTTAGTAAAACCAAGTAGGAATTGGAGGAAGGTGATAAGGTTGGCATGCCAATTAGGGGAGTATAGCAGTACTGCACTATTGAGTAAAACCGGACTGAATGGCTTCGAGAGCTCTGTTCCTGTATAGTATGTTGAACTTGAATCGTGGACTAAATGGCTTCGAGAGCTTTGTCCACATATATGTATATATATATATATATGTAATAATAATAATAATAATAATAATGTAGTATTATTGGTAATAAAAGAAGTCAGAATGGACCGAATGGTTTCGAGAACTCGGTCCTATATTAAAACCCCATTTATCCGGCTCGACACAATTCCTGCTGGATTTTTACTTGGGCAAATGTAGAAAATAAGCAAATACAATATAAAAGGGTATGAACTCCACTTAGAATAGTTAGTTTAAAATTACGTTGTAAATTAGTTAGTCATTAATTAGTAATCTTTAAATTAATAACAGATGTACATTATTTTAATGTTGTGCCATGATTTTTTTTTAATGCTGCTATGTTTGAAATTAAGTGAATATTACTTGCATTTTAAAATTAGTGAGTATTAATCTTCTTATATATATATATATATATATATATATATATATATATATATATATATATATATATATATATATATTATATTGTGTGAAAAATGGAATTGCTTGAACACCACTAAGCATATAGCTTAGCGCATGGTTTTCTTCTGCACGTAGGTTTCGAAAGGAAAAGCTTGAAGTTAGCTTGAAGTGGATCTACACCAAAATCTGAGTCACCAGAGAAGAGTGGAGGATTTTGAGGTGGATGCATTGAAATTTATTTTGTCGTGTTCTTTTGAAAATTTTTGGGCATGTACTCCGGATAAGAGTGAAGTGAATTTATATATATGTGTGTAAATGGTTAATGCAAATTATATTTGAAGTTATGTATATAAAGGATTGTGAATTGGACATATATAGAATGGTTAGTTGTGTTTTAATTTTGATCATATTTAGTTGGAAATTATGGAGGATGGGCAAATTATTGTGGTTGGAGTTTGAAATGGAGATGGATGGTTAGATAGCTAAATTAGAAGTGTTTGAAAGTTTGTTTGCAGGAGGATTTTAAGGAATTACAGGGGAGATTCTGTCGAAATTTTTGAAAAACCTAATAGTATGTGTTGTTAAAACAAAAAGCAAAAAGATATACATATGACAAGAATGTTTAAATTAGTTGACATGCGACATTCGATATTCGGTTCCTTAATGGACCGGGTATAGGGTGTTACATTTAGTGGTATCAGTGCCAGGTTTAGGCGGTTTTGGACTTATAATTAAATAACTAAAAGAAAAGTGAGTTGTGTACATGCCAAGTGGAAGTTATATGTGAATATGATGTGACTCTAATATAGATCCACTATTTTTGTCTGTTATAGATTAAAGCATAGAATCAGGTTTAAGGGGAGCCACTGAAGAAGAGGTAGAACGTCACACCTCAGCTAGTGATATGGATAGAGATGTGAGGGCACAGCCAGCACAGCCTGTAACAGCACCTGCCGCTCAGTCGATGCCTAATCTAGCAGAGTTTTTCACAACTATGATGGATTATATGAGATAACAAATGGCTGCTGCACCTCCTTTCCAACCACAGCCACCTCACCCATCACAGAGACTTACACTAGAGAAAGTAAAGAAGTTAGGAGTAGAGGATTTTATGGGAGAGTCGACAGTTACTGCTCCAGATGCTGAATTTTGGTTGATTAAGATAAAGAGGACTTTTGATCTCCTCCATTTTACCCCTGAAGAAAGATTGGAGTGTGCAGAATGTCTTCTTCAAAGGTCTGCATATCAGTGGTGGGAGTCCACAAAGAGGTTTGTTGCACTACAAGATATTACTTGGGAGTATTTTCTGACTCAGTTTAGGGAAAAATATATGGGAGAGGCATATAAAGAGGAAATGAGAGATTCATTTTTACATTTGAAGCAAGGGCCCAGAACAGTGTCAGAATATGAAAAAGAGTTTGATAGATTAAGTGCGTATGCTGAACGATTGATTCCTACAGAGGCTGATAAGTGTAAAAGGCTTGAGGCGGGTCTTCATCATGATATTAAAAACTTCTTGTGGCCTTGCAGATTAAAGACTATGGAGAACTAGTGAAAGCTGCCTTGAAAATTGAAAAGGTTAATATAGATAAACAAAAATGGCAAAATAGGGGGCAAAAAAAAAGGAGTCAAGGATAAACTGGCTCTTCTTCTTCAGCTAGTAAGAAGCAAAGAGGGTCAGGTTCTCAGGCTCCAGCTCAGTCACAGACATCTTCTCGTCGATCAGGATAGGGTCAGAAATCATTTGTTAAGTCGGAACAACCAGCCTCATCTATGGCTAGTACAGCAGGCGGTTCTGGTCGGGGAGAGATTACTCCATGTGAGCACTGTGGGAAAAAGCATGGGGGACAGTGTTGGAGAAAAATGGAAGCATGTCTACGATGTGGATCTATGGATCATTTTTAGAGAGATTGTCCTGGTAGACAGTATCTGACAGCCAGTCAGGCAGAGAGACCGGTTTCTTCAGCTTCTAGGGGCAGAGGCAGAAGCAGAGGAGCTAGTTCCAATATTGGTGGTCAAAAGGGTACATCAGAAACATTTGAGAGGCCTGATAACCGTACATCAGCACATGCATATGCTATGAGGGCCAGTGATGATCAAGATGCCCCAGATGTGATTGTGGGTACTTTTACCATCTTCAATGCTACTGTTCGTGCATTAATAGACCCAGGGTCTACTCATTTATATATATGTATACCATTGCCTGATGATAAAAGGTTGCATGTTAATACTCTTGAATATGATATTATAGTTACAAATCCCTTGGGTCATAGTGTAATTGTTAATAAGGTTTACAAGGGTTGTCCCTTAAAAATACAAGGCTATGAATTTCCTGGTGACTTAATTGAATTGCCTTTCCGTGAATTCGATGTAATTCTTGGTATGGACTGGCTAGCTAAACATCATGTAATGGTGGATTGTCACCTGAAAAGAATTACACTTCGGACAGTTGATAATGGAGAAATTACAGTTGTTGGGGAAAGATCAAATTTTCTCTCAAATATTGTATCAGCAGCAGCAGTAAAAAGATCTATTAGGAAGGGGTGTGTAGCCTATTTGGCTTGTGTTCTTAAAGCCAAGAAGAATGATCCTAAAGTTCAAGACATACCAATGGTATGCGATTTTCAAGATGTCTTTCCTGAGGAATTACCAGGGTTACCGCCAGAAAGAGAAGTGGAATTTTCTATTGATGTGTTGCCTGGTACAACACCAATATCTACGACACCTTATCGAATGGCACCCACAGAACTTAAGGAATTAAAAATTCAGCTGCAAGAACTTCTTGAGAAGGGTTTCATACGCCCTAGCGTGTCTCCCTAGGGCGCACCGGTGTTGTTTGTTAAGAAGAAAGATGGGTCTTTTAGGCTATGTGTGGATTATAGGCAATTAAATAAAGTGACTGTGAAAAACAAATACCCTCTGCCTAGAATAGATGATCTGTTTGACCAGCTTCGGGGTGCAAGTGTTTTCTCTAAGATTGACCTGAAGTCAGGGTATTATCAGTTGAGAGTAAAGGATGCAGATGTCCCTAAAACAGCTTTTAGAACGAGATATAGGGAAAAGTGTTATATTTATACAGATCATAAAAGTCTCAAATATTTGCCTACGCAAAAAGAATTGAACTTAAGGCAAAGAAGATGTATAGAGTTAATAAAAGATTATGATTGCATAATTGATTATCATCCAGGCAAAGCAAATATAGTGGCTGATACTCTTAGTAGAAAATCACTGTCAGCTTTAAGAGTTATGAATACTATATTATCTTTAGCAAGTGATGGCGCCATTGTAGCTGAGTTGAAGCTCAAGCCAAATTTGGTGCAACAAGTGAAGGAAGCTCAGCAATGAGATGAAACACTAGTCATTATTTTCAAACAAATTCAAGATGGGAAAGATAGTGAGTATGTTGTTAAGGATGGCTGCTTGTATTTCAATGATAAGGTCTGTGTTCCTAAAGATGATGAGCTGAAAAAGAATATCTTAAAAGAAGCCCATTGCAGTCCGTACGCCATGCACCCAGGAAGCACTAAAATGTATTAAGATTTGAAGACGCATTACTGGTGGCCTGGTATGAAGAGAGATATTGCAGAATATGTTACTAGGTGTCTTACATGTCAACAAGTAAAAGCGGAACATCAGGTCCCATAGGGTCTTCTTCAACTAATATCAATACCCGAATGGAAGTGGGACCGGATTACTATGGATTTTGTAGTTTGGTTGCCTCAAACAAGGAAGCAGCACAATGCCATATGGGTGATAGTGGATAGATTGACCAAGTCAGCTCACTTTTTGCCTGTCAAAACTGACTGTCAACTCCCAAGATTAGCGGAATTATATATTAGTGAAATAGTGCGGTTGCATAGAGTTCCATCATCCATTATATCCGATCGAGATCCAAAATTTACTTCAAGATTTTAGAGGAAATTACAAGAAGCACTGGGCACTAAATTGAATTTTAGTACAGCTTTTCACCCTCAAACAGATGGACAATCGGAAAGAGTAATTCAGGTGTTAGGAGTTGCATGATCAATTTTGAAGGAAGTTGGGATAAACACCTTCCATTGATAGAATTCGCATACAACAACAGCTATCAGTCTAGCTTCCAGATGGCACCATATGAGGCTCTCTATGGTAGAAAATGCAGAATGCCCTTATGCCAGACAGAGCTCAGTGAGAGTAAAGTTGTGGGACCAGAGTTAATAAAAGAAACCGAAGATAAGGTGAAAATTATAAATGAAAAGTTAAAAGCTGCTTTTGATCGCCAAAAGTCATATGCAGATTTAAAGAGAAAGAACATTCAATATGTGGTTGGTGATAAAGTTTTCTTAAAAGTTTCACCATGAAAGAAAGTGCTTCGGTTTGGTAAGAAGGGTAAATTAAATCCTAGTTTTATTGGTCCTTTTTAGATTATTGAACGTGTGGGACCAGTAGCCTATAGATTAGATTTGCCTCGGGAGCTGGAAAAGATCATAATGTCTTTCATGTATCCATGCTAAGAAGGTATCATTCTGACCCATCACATATTGTAGCATTGGAAGACAATAAAGTACAACCAGATCTCACTTATGAAGAAAGGCCAGTGAAAATTTTAGAGAGGGAAACAAAGTAGCTAAGAAACAAATAAGTACCATTAGTAAAAATTCTATGGAGAAATCATAAAATCGAAAAAGCCACATGGGAGCCGAAGGAAACCATGAGAAAATCCTATCCAGAGCTGTTTAATACAGGTAAATTTCGAGGACGAAATTTTATTTTAGAGGGGAAGAAATGTAACATCCCGAATTGTAATTACCCGAATAATATTGTTGGTCAGATCGGATCTTAGACATGACCCGATGACCATGAATAAATAAATTACGATTTATGCATGAAATTGGGTTTAATTGAAGTAGTATAAAAGTTTCGAGGGCTAAATGGTAATTTGTCGGATTAAATTGAGAATTTCCCCAAAACTACGTCGTTTTGGGGGGATGGGAAATCTTTTTCCCTTTCCTGCGTTCCAGGAGTCAGCAACTCCTCCTTTCTTTCTTTTCTTTTCTTTCTCTTTCTTTTCTTCTTTTCCTTATTCTTCTTCGATCAGCCCGTCACCCTTCATTGCCACCGGCCTCCCGCCGTCGTCTTCGGCTGCAGCAGTCTCGCCACTCCGACGTCTTCCCCTTTTTTTCCCCACCGTGCGGGTGCGGCTTCTCTTCCTTGCTGCTCTTCTTCCTTATTTCGGGTTCCTCCATTTTTGCTCCTTCATCATTGGTTTTCCTCCATAATCATAAGGTGAACTTTATTACTCCCTTATTTGATGAATTGTGGTAGAGATTGGAGGAAAAAGGAGGAAATTTGCACCTAAGGATTTTGAGAATTTTGGGAAAAATTTAGGAGTTTAATTATTATTTGAGTTAATTGAAATTTTGAGTAAATTATTGATTAAAATAGTTTAAAATTCTGAAATTTTGCATATTTTTATAAGTTATTTATGTTGGATTATTCGTTTTACGAAGACAAAGAAGATGAGATGGGTATGAAGGAGAAAGAAATGGAGAAATAATGATGATGGACTGTGGGTTTGAGGTAAAAATTGAAGCAATTGGCAAGGAATTAGGTAAGTGTTCAAGCAGATTCATTTTTCTTTGTATTTATGTTTTATCTAAATTAAGTATTTTGAGTATTAATCCAAAATTTCATGAAATTGGTATTAAAAATATTTAATTGGGTGCTAAAACTAAATTTTATAAGTGATTAATGTTGGTTTTTGACTTAACTTGAATTTCTATTGATGGATATAAAATCCGTATAAATGCTTAAATATTGCTAAACAAGTTAAGTTATTTGAATGATTTAATTTTCACACTTAAGAATGAAGATAAGCTTGTGAAGCAATTATATATATATAAAAAAGTAACAACAAATAAATTAGAATTAACCTTGAGTTAAATTATTCTTGAAATAAGAATTAATGTTGTTTTTGCATCTTTAGGCTACATTTACTGTATTCGGGAATTATTACGGTGAAAGTAAGTTAAGACATGTTAAATTCCTTGGCTCAACTGTACATGAAGTAAGAACTAAGCAGTTGCTTGTATAAGGAAGTTAAACATCAATGTCTTGAGATTGTTGTGTTGAAATGATGGAGAAAATTATAATTTTGAGATTGTTTAAAACAGAATTATGAGCTAGAAATTTGGGTTAAATTAACTTAAGTTGATGTTATAAAATTTATGTTGGTAAATTGGAATTTATATTTTATTTGCCCTTAGTAAAACCAAGTAGGAATTGGAGGAATGTGATAAGGTTGGCATGCCAATTAGGGGAGTATAGCAGTACTGCACTATTGAGTAAAACCGGACTGAATGGCTCCGAGAGCTCTGTTCCTGTATAGTATGTTGAACTTGAATCGTGGACTAAATGGCTCCGAGAGCTTTGTCCACATATATGTATGTATATATATATATATATATAATGTAGTATTATTGGTAATAAAAGAAGTAAGAATGGACCGAATGGTTTCGAGAACTCGGTCCTGTATTAGAACCCCGTTTATCCGGCTCGACACAATTCCCACTGGATTTTTACTTGGGAAAATGTAGAAAATAAGCAAATACAATATAAAAGGGTATGAACTCCACTTAGAATAGTTAGTTTAAAATTACGTTGTAAATTAGTTAGTCATTAATTAGTGATCTTTAAATTAATAACAGATGTACATTATTTTAATGTTGTGCCATGATTTTTTTTAATGCTACTATGTTTGAAATTAAGTGAATATTACTTGTATTTTAAAATTAGTGAGTATTAATCTTGTTATAATTATATATATATATATATATATATATATATGCTATATTGTGTGAAAAATGGAATTGTTTGAACATCACTAAGCATATAACTTAGCGCGTAGTTTTCTTCCGGGCGTAGGTTTTGAAAGGAAAAGCTTGAAGTTAGCTTGAAGTGGATCTACACCAAAATCTGATTCACCAGAGAAGAGTGGAGGATTTTGTGGTGGATGCCTTGAAATTTATTTTGTCGTGTTCTTTTGAAAATTTTTGGGCATGTACTCCGGATAAGAGTGAAGTGAATTTATATATATATGTGTAAATAGTTAATACAAATTATATTTGAAGTTATGTATATAAAGCATTGTGAACTAGACATATATGGAATGGTGAATAGTTGTGTTTTAATTTTGATCATAGTTAGTTGGAAATTATGGAGGATGGGCAAATTATTGTGAGTTGGAGTTTGAAATGGAGATGGATGGTTGGATAGGTAAATTAGAAGTGTTTGAAAGTTTGTTTGCAGGAGGATTTTAAGGAATTACAGGGGAGATTCTGTTGAAATTTCTGAAAAACCTAATAGTATGTGTTGTAAAAACAAAAAGCAAAAAGATATGCATATGACAAGAATGTTTAAATTAGTTGACATGCGACATTCGATATTCGGTTCCTTAATGGACCGGGTATAGGGTGTTACAACTATATAAACATTAGTCTTTTAATCTTTCTCTTAACTTACGCCTTCATTTAGTTTCTTATTAAATCTTTTACTTCAGTCATTTATCGTTATGTCTTTTGGTATCATTTTCGTATCTATACTTTAACATTCTCATTTCATTTATTAGTATTATTATTGTCTATACTGTAAATTTTACAAATTTTTACCCTTATGACCAATCCACTAATTTAATAATCAGTCACTTAATCACTTTCTTTACAGTACTAATATTAGAGCTATACTTATAATACATTTACACTGTTTATCATACTTAATTTCATTCAGTTACATTTTGCATCATATTCCTAAATTATCAATACTATTATTACAGTAGTATTTGAAATACTTATACTATTTAATTTACTTGTAAATCATATTTTAATCCTGTAATTTACTTTTATATAGTCAATTTATAGTTTAGTCCCTAAACTTTCACTAAATTACAGTATTACCTTCAATTTTCACTTATTTACAATAATGCCACCAATTTATTTTATTTACTTATTTAACCCATTATTTTTTTTCTAAAATATTCACATTATACTATCATTATTTTCCTTAATCAATATTTCCACAATAATTAATTAATTATTAATTTGAATTCTAATCCAATTAGAGTTTTAATCCAAATAAACTTCTAATCCATTTAGAGTTTTAATCTATTTAGAGTTCTAATCCAAATAGACTTCTAATCCAATTTACATTAGGGTCCTTCAATTTCATTCAAATTACGATTTTACCTTTCTTGTTTAGTTTAATTTTAATTATTCCATTACTTATTTACTTTTCATACTAAATTCATTACTTATCATGTGAAATTACCATTTGGACCTAAATTTTATTTTCTTCCTAAATTACCCTTTTAACCCTTCCATTTTCATAAAATTATGATTTTTATCCTTAACCATTTTTCATAATTACAAATATACCTTTATTTAAGCTTGTTCTCCCATTCAATTCATTTTTCCCATACTTTACACAAATATTATGCAATAATTTCATTAAGTCCTTTAGCTTACCATACTTTTATAAAATTTCGATTAGGTCCTTGTACTGCCTTTACATTATCAATATGCCATTAATTACTCTTGTCATTCACTTAAAAATCATCATTTGACTTATAAATTACAAATTAGTCCTTAAATTAACATTTACTCATTAAATTACACTTTAGTCCCTGAATTTTACATTCTTTACACAAATATCATTTTTAGTTTACTTTTCTCTTAAATTTCACTTATTAACTTACTTTTACACACAATTACTATTTTGCCCCTAAACTTTTATCAAATTATAATATTGCCCTTCTTTTTATTTTTATTTACATTTATGCCATTAATTAATTAAACTTTCACATTTATTCGCTTCCTAACTTATAATTTACCAGTTAGTCCCCTAATTAATGACTTTCTCGATAAATTACATTTTAGTCCTTAAACTTATTATTTCCTTTCAATTTAGTCCTTTCTTTACACTTTTTCACTATATATCACAATTAATCTCATTTTAGTCATTTTCTTTCAATTTGCCCCTTGTATCATTTAGTCGGAATTATTAGACTAGATATGCGGTACTGGGCTCTTTAGCCCTAACCTACCTAAGTGGCCACTTGGGAGCCAGATTGCACTTCGGTAATGTCGGAGTGATCGCTTGGAGGCCAGATTGCGCTCCGCCGATAGTACATTTACACTTTAACACTTAACACTATGACACTTAATAGTAGACTGTCATTGGTCTACACTTGCGAGGCGTCATAACTCGCTAACGCAGCATACAGTGACGTTCCTATAGCTAGCCATTTATATCCTGAACTAGATTTACTATCAGATCACTAAGGGCAATACATAATCATCATTCAACACATTTTCCACTTACAATACAATATGGAATAAATCCACAATATCAATTAGTACAGTACAGTTTCACTTTCAGTTCATTCTTTTTCCATCAGTTCTATTCCAATTCACTCAATATTCAGTATAAACTTTATTTATACCATAAGTTCACTTAAATGTACACATTCTATCACTTGCATTATAAACATAAGGCAATATCATACCTTAATATATATACAATTATACTCCATTTATTACAAGTAAATTCACACATACTTTTTTTTCATTCTTTATTCATTTTATACCATTATACTTAATAAATAATCAAGTTACACACCTAAAATATAATTAAATAAACATAATCTACATATCCTAAAATACCTATTGGAACCTTTAAATCAAATTATAGAACCCTAAATCACTTACCTCATTCATAGCACATAACCTTTTCCATTTAATTTCCTATGCATCCTTTACCTTAAATAGGCTTTAGGGGTCATCATCCTTGAAATAAGAGGTTGGATTTTACTTAGGAACCTTTGATTTGGTGGAAAAATGAAAGAGGAGAGAAGAAAATGGTGGAGAGAGAATATGTATACCATTCGGCCATGGAGAAAGGTGGAGAGAAATGGAGAGTTTTCTAGGGTTTTCTGAAATATAGGGGTTTATATAGGTGGCTTTGTTAGGTTGGGTGTAACACCCTACACCCGTAAGTAGTACGGATATTGGATGTCACAACTCTGCATTGAAACACATTGTAATGCATTCAAAAGATTCAGTAGAATTTTTTTTCTCAGCAATAGCAATCACAAACATATATATGCAAAAACTTAACAGTACACTAATATTCAATTCAAATACTTATACCATACGTCATTACTTTCATAAACTGTGGTCGTATACATGCCATGCCAATCCTTCCATCCTTGCTGTCGAATACCTCTTTTGGTCGTCACTATATCTTCGGCCACATCAAAATCTACCATAACCTGTGCGCAGTAACACTCTACGCGCTGAGCATTAAAAATGCGTAGTAGTGGATATATATCCTAAATTTCCGATAACCAAATCTATATGCATGCACAGACAAGCTTATTTCCGTAATCACATCTTTTGAACATTAATGAATTACTTTGGTCATTTATCATTCTTATGTCCTTTATTGACGTTTCTGTCACTACGCTTCAACATTTTTGATTCTATTATCAGTGTCACTATTAATTAGACTAATACTCTTAATTTGTTAACACCAGAACTCAATTTACTGATTTATTTGGACACTTATTATTTCTATCATTATTTTCTTATTTCTCTCTCAATCAGTATTATTTCTATTATTAATGACATTATCATCAATCTTAACGTTCACACTAACAATTCCCCACACGTTCATACGATATCAATTTTAATTATGGCCTTGACAATTACATTACTATATTTTATTATTATCTTTACATTTATTATTTCCCACTATAATTATTTAAATACTTTGGTTATATTTTACTGACAAACTATACAATTAGTCTCAATAGTCCGTTTTAATGTCATTCAATATTCATACACTATAATTTAAATTCACCAAAATCCTTCACATTCTTCATATTTACTAATTTACCCTTCCATATCATTTTATTATCATTATCATTATTATTCTTATTAATTAGTTTTATTGTTTCTAATTTCATTTCTTAACTTACAATACTATGTCCCAATTAATATTAGGATAATTTCATTTAACACTCCATCCACTTATTAATGTATGATTAGATCCTTATTTAGCGCTATTAAGATCAATTACTCTAAAATTCCTCATTTTTCACTTATTTACAATAATGCCACCGCTTCACACTTTTGCCCTTCATTATTTCTTAACTAAAATTATGTTACTATATAACTTAATTGAATTACACAGACATGCCCAATTATAAATATATATTAAATCAATTAACACCAATATTCACTTAATAATTATTTATGCCATAATATTTCATTTTTATTGATTATTTATTCATTAATTATCAACTATGTATTTAATATTTATGTTAGTAATTAATTTCACTTTAATCCCCTAATTAACCATGCTATTGTAAATTTACAATTAGGTCCCTAAACTTTCATCAAATTACAATTTTATCCTTAATTATCTTGTATTTACACTTATGCCCTTATCTACCATAATTCTTTCAATTAATTCATTTTCACATACTTTATACTTATACTATTCAATAATTACAATTAATCATTAAACTCATCATTGAAAATCACTTATTCATTTATTTAATCATATTATTTGTTATACACATTTTTAATCCTTTAATTTGTCTTACAATTTCTAAAAATTACATTTAAGTCCTCATCTTTTCCCATAATTCCATTTATGCCCCTTCTTTTCACTTAATTCCATCTATGTCCCTCCTTTTCACTTAATTCCATCTATGTCCCTTCTTTTCACTTAATTACCAAATTGCCCTTTATTTACACTAAATTACCAAATTACCCTTAATTACGCTTAATTTCCATCTTTAACCTTTTATATCCTACCAAATTACATTTTGGTCCCTACTTTATCACTTTTACACCAAATTACCATTTTGTCCCTACATTTTCATTTATTTACACAATTAAGCTTTTAATTACACTTTTTACCTAACTTACTTCATTCATATCCATTAGATGTAAAATTACCATTTTACCCTTAAACTTTCTATTTTTTTTCACTTTTGTCCCATTTTCACTTATTTTTCATATTTATCACTACTTTAGTCAATCTAATTACATATTTACCCTTTTACCCCTTAAGCCTTTATCAAATTACGATATTGCCCTTCCTTTTTCTTTTATTTACCATTATGCCATTAATTAACTATATTTTCACATCTAGTCAGTTATTAACTTATAATTCATCATTTAATCCACTAATTAATCATTTCATGGTAAAATTACATTTTAGTCCTTAAAGTACTACTTCAAGTCAAATGTCATTTTCAATCCCTATTTTATCTTATCTTTATCATAATCATTACCATATTATTATCCTTATCACTTAATCATTACCATATTCATTTAATCATTCATTTAATTCCCTTTTTACACCTTTTTACCATATACCACAATAATTCTCTTTTTAAATCAATTTCTTTCAATTTAACCCCATTTTCACTTATTTCCTCAATTATCACTATTTTAATCAAATTAATGTATTTTTACCACTATGCCCCTAGTATACACCCGGTAGAAACCTATAAACCGGATATATGGGATGTGGATCCCACAGATCCACTATAGAATGATCCCAGAGGAACCATTCAATACTGGCACTGTAGTACACTGAACACTGAAAACACTGTACACTACACTGAGATAGACCGTCATTGGCCTATAGATAACGAGTCGTCATGACTCGGATCGCGGTGTAGAATTCCTATGGATAGCCAATTATATCATGGACAAGATTTCATTACCAGACTCATACTAAGGGCAATTAACATCAAAATTTCACTTGAATCACATAATATATCAACATACATCAATCGGCCATGGGATAATTTTCACTTACAAATTTACATACGCACCCATTTATCATTGCTTAATCATTTAATGCCATTATATACAATAAAACATCAAAATATACTTTATTATTCCAATACATTCAATTCGGCCAAAGCATCATTATTTCATTATGTTCACTTTTAATTCATTTAATCACTTAATCATTCCAATTACATGTTATATTTATTATAAGCATCCGTTACATGCCATAATTACCAATATACATTATTAAATTCTTCACTATTCAATTCAGCCAAGACTTCATTTCTTCATCCATAATTAATTTCTTTTCTTTATTCATTCATTTGACTAGATTACATATTATTCATCATGAAAACATACTTATTATGCCTTAAATATCCATTTATACCTTAAGGATATAAACTTAACAATTCGGCCATATACTTAATTCTATATCAATATTCATTTTTCTTCAATTAATCATTAATTTATCTAGATTACATGTTATTTATCACAAATATACCATTTATTTGCAGTAATCACTAATGTATACCCTTGTATACTAAGTTATATCATTCGGCCTACATGGTGTCAATGGTATATGATTTATTTCTTTCCATTTTAATCATTCAAAATCTCATTTTTAGCCTTCCTAAACATGTCTATCAAATTTGTTTCAATTAAACATGCATAAATCACATACATACAATATGAACATAACCTAAAATCATACTTTTTAATGGAAAAAGAAGGATATTGTATCCACTAACCTTATTTCCTTACTTTTCATGCTTAGAGCTTCATTTTCCATATATTAATCATTTGAAACACCTTCCACCATAAAAATTCCTAAAGTGGCCGAATTTACAAGGATACAAAATGATCATTTCCTTTGCTTCTAAATTCAATATAACATCATAAACATACTCCCCATACCTTAAATTACATATATGAACCTTTAATTTAAATTATGGATCCTTAAATCACTTACCTCGATTTTAGCACATAACTTTTGTCACTAACTTTCTCTAACTTCTTTCACTTCAAATGAGTTTTAATAACCACTAATATGTTGTAGAGAGGTTTAAATTTGATTAGGAGGCTTAGATTTATTTAGGACATCAAATTTGGTAGGATTTAGTGAGAGAAAATAGAAGAAAATGAAGAGAAAAATGAAGAAATACGACATGGTTTAGGAGAGATGAAGAAAACGTGAGAGCTCTCTAGAATTCTCTGATTTTTCAGCTATTTATAGCATTCCTAGATGGGCCAAATCATGGATCAATCAATTGGGCCAAACCGAAAGCCCATTTGGTTTAATAAGCCCATTTTTCAATCCAAAAATAATTTCTCTCACTTTCCAAAATTATTTTTTTCCAAAATCAATTTCATAATTCTTAAAATATATAATTTAGCCTTCACATAAAATTTCAGTTCAATCAGAGACCATTTCCCGGTCTGCTAATTTCTTACTAGTCCGATAACTCAATTTTCTGTCTCACCATAAAATTTATTTTTCATTACCATTTGATTATCCATAATATTTCAAGCAAATTCATGATTTCAAATAATTTTTCTGAGGTGCATAACTCCGTTTAGAGTCCGGTCAAACTAGTCAAACCAAAATTAACTGGTCCGATCGGTCCGGTTCACCGGTTGAACCGGTTTGGTTCAATTTTCATCGTTGACCTTATTTTTACTCTTTATAATTCATTTGACCTTTGTTTCATCCCAATCAGGGTCTTTATCCGGTCCGGTTCACTAATTTTTTAGTGTCACCGAAAACTTTATTTTTCACTACTAAAAATTCCTAAATATTATTTAGGAAAAATCTGGAAATTCCTACAATTTTTGGAGGTCATTTAATATTTTTAAAAATTTGGTCAAAATTCGATCAAACCCTTGATCACTATTGAACCGAACCAGAGGTTTTTCTTCAGTTTGTCTTTCCGAGACCTATTTGACCTCATTTTCACTCCAAATTATATGACCAAACTCCTTATAACTTGTACTTTCCAATAATCAAATAAAATATTTTTCACTATTGGCTTCTTGGGAGGTCACCCATCAAGGACTTTCCTTGCCTGAATACGTTTAATTTTTCTTCTCTATTGTCTTTTAAGGCACAATTACTGATATTTCATATGAAATTTACATTATACACTCTATAAATTTCACTGATCGCTACTAATCCGGTATTCGGGCCATTACGCTGGGCTTGGTCCAACCTATTGTGCCAACCCCATTCTAACCCCATTTAAAAAATTAGGACCAATAAGCAATCCAATTTATTTCTCTAACTTGTTAAGCCCATTTTCTCCCAAAATTAGTTTGATAAATCTTAAAATATATAATTTATGCTCCACGTAAAATTTTAACTCAATCAGAGACCGTTTTTCGGTCCGATAATTTCTTACTAGTCCGATAACTAAATTTTCCATCTCACCGTAAAATTTATTTTTCATTACCATTTGATTCTCCATGATATTTCAAGCAAATCCATACTTTTAGATAATTTTTCTGAGATCCATAACTCCATTTAGAGTCCAGTCAAACCTTGATCAAACTAGTTAGACTAAAGTCAAACTGGTCCGACTGGTCTGGTGCAATGGTTGAACCGGTTAGTTCAATTTTCATGTTCAACTTCCTTTTTGCCTTTAATAACTTATTTGACTCCAATTCCATCTCAATCAGGGTCCATTTCCAGTTCGGTTCAATTAAACCGGTCCGATTCATCCATTTTTTAGTGTCTGCATAAAATTAGTTTTTCACTACCAAAATGTTCTACAAAATATTTTAAGTCTATCTATACCTTCAGATAATTTTTCAGATGTCATTTACTATCTTTAAAGTCTCGATCAAACTTTGGTCAAACCTAGATACTATTTGAATCGAACCAGAGGCTTTTTTTGTTTGACTTTCGGGGACTTATTTGACCTCATTTTTACTTCAAATTATGTCACCAGACTCCTTTTAACTCATATATTCTAATGGTCCAATAAAATATTTTTTACTACTGGTTTCCCTAGAGGTCACCCATCAAGGGCTTCTCAAGCCTGAGCACATTTAACCTTTTAGCTCTTTTGTAATTTAGGGTACTAACACTGTTATTTTCACACTAAAACCATACTATAAATTTTACAGAATTCACTGATCATTACTATACTGATCTCAGGCCATTACAAGAATAACTTGTAATCCCTTTCAAGTAACTGTTACTTACTTTTGCTAAAGCCCTTTCGAAATTTTTGTTTATTTTTATTGTTACTTCTTTCTTTCCCATTTTTACTCTTTTTTCTTTCATTTTTTTTTGCTGAAGTTTCCTTTTTCTTTCTTTCTTTCTTTCTCCCTACCCCTTTTCCATTTTTTATAGTGTCTACAGAAGTTAATGATCTCAGAATCATTAGCTAAACAGAAGCTACAAAATTCCTCTTCTAACTCAGAAAAAGATTTTAAGGAGTTGGAAGAGGAGAAAGAAAAGACAGTCACTCAGGAGACTTAGTTGGATGGGAAGCTTGCTTCAGTCAAAAAAGAGTTAGAAGATTCCTCCAAGAAACTCGAATATGCACAAGAGAAGCTTAACTCCATAATAAAGGATATGTCTAAGTGGTGTGGGAAGAGGATTTCTAGAGCCAAAAAGACGAAGTTATCCTTGAGTTAGCTATCGATCTGAAAAAACTCCGGGAGAGCCATCAAAGAAGAGCTTTCTCGCAGATATCTAGGAGATAATTTTTACTTCGTGGATTGTATTAGCAAGGATAAAACTCAACTTTACGGTGGTGATATGGATGGCTTGCTTGGAAATCTGGGTGTCGATCAAAAAGATGATTTAGGAATTAGGCTATCGGACACAGAAAATATCCCTCGAGAGCTTTTCCCTTAGTTTTATTTTTCATTCTCTTAAGGTTTTTTAGCCTTTTGTACTTTTGAACATATTTTTATTTTAGGAATATTTTTGTTTTTAAATTAAGTTTATTTTAATCATTTCATATTTCTTATCAATATGCTTTTATATCAACATTATATTTTGCCTTTCGTCTATGAATGTTTATATATTTACGATTGACCAATCATAAAATACTTATGCTTTTTAGCATGATCATTTTGATCATTTAAAGCACTTCGTGCTTATTAATAATTTTTTGTTTGTTTTGTGGATTATTGCTTTGCATTGGTTTGGGTTTATTTAGCCATTCTATTTTTTTTTTATGGCTAATTATCTTTGTGGTGTTTTAGCATTTATTTAATACTTATTGATTGTACTAATTTTATTTGGTCGAGTGATTTTACTATTTTGATACATATAAATCAATTATGCATAGTCAAAAGCATGTTAATAAATCACACAAAAAATTTTACGTTGTTCGATAATATGCCCACGTCCATAGAGATAGGCTTTTGTTAATTCAATTGGGAAGTTTTATAGCCACTCCAGATCGGCTTCTTCTAAACAAAATATTTCTTAAGGCTTTTGACATTTGACATTCTAGGAACGTCTTGGCCATTCATACTTTTAAGCTTTTAAATTGATGTCCCGATCACCTTAATGATTTTATAGTGTAACACCCCGATATCCACCTTGGAAGGATATTGGAGCGCTACGCAAACCAATCATATAAACATATACATGTAGTCATAAGATATCAAATCCATGTAATTAATTATATCGTTTTACAAAAAGATTTGTAAACATTTAAAATATACAAAATCGTTCCTTTACAAAAATTACATTCCCAAAATCATGATCTATATACAAAACTTATATCAATACAAAAATATATAGCGGAAGACAAAAAGAACTCCAACTATAGACTTCTAGTGGCCGACCTGCAGATGTCCGACTCCAAAATGAACCTGCCACCTACACGGGAAAACAACCCGTGCTAAGCGATAGTGCTTAGTGGGGAGGAACAAAACAACATAATGCATATACAAATAACCACAATGCCAACTTGTAAACTGATCTAAAGCAATCAAACATGTAAACAATATTCCACTCATACTCATATATACTATTCATAAGCATCTACAAGGATCACAGCATATCTTATCATATTCAAATACATATCCATAATCATGTAACATATATCCATATCCATATCACTGGGAACACATATAATAGCATACATAATAGCTCCATATAAAAGCCTCTTGTAAAAATTTCATGTAATAGCCTGATTATTCACTACCTAGTGGATACGAGCACTAATGATACTGATAGGACACAATATCCAAGCATGTAGAGACATGAGTCTCGAATCATATATAATCATGTATACCGGAGACCGAAGTCTCTTATCATATAGACCCGAACGGGGTCAACTTATATGACCTAAATGGGGTCAACATGTAACATATTGCAGCTGCACTCACACACTAACCCTTAATAAGCGCTTATCTATCCACTTCTATGACCATTAGGCTCAAAATAACAACTCAATTATGTTCTAGTATTATTATCATATGATAGAGAAATAATTATAATCACATAATTCATATATACATGTATACTGACTAATTTCAGAGACATATAAATCATATACAGATCTCAATATGAACATATAACTCAAAATCAAGTAATCCATATACATATAAAATCTTTTGAATTTATATCATATATAAAATTATTAATCATGAACATATAACTTATAATTAAAGGCATCATAACATAAGACAAGCCTAAAACAAATCGTGTACTATGCCATAATAAAAACCCATGTAAAAAGGAGATGTGAAATTCATTTTCAAAGCAGAGCAGGAAGGGCCTTACTGTCGCGCTCGCGATAGTAGCCGAGGAAAAACTGCGGAAGAGAGGGCGAGCACAAGTCGTGCATGGCATCACAACTCGTGCTGGGCCAAGCACTCGATGTCATGAGTCGTGACCTTGTGCACGACTCATGACAGGGAACATCTTCACAACTATGGCGAGCTAGGATAATCTTCACGACTCGTGAAGAGTTTCATGACTCGTGAAGAACTTCACGTCTCGTGCAAAATGCCAAACACCCTCGCCGATACACGCTAGCCAATCTTCACGACTCGTGAAGAGCTTCACGACTCGTGAAGAATGGCACACGACTCGTGCAAAAGTCAAATACCGCTATCGTGAGAAAATGGAAGGCCCAATTCTGTCGCGCTCGCAACAGAATCGTGTTTTCCAATTCCCAGCCAAAATGCAGAAATCTCAAGCTTTTCAAAATCAAATCCAAACTGACTCAAAGCCATGTATCATGCAAAATCATGTAAAAACTTACCTCTAGTGCCTTCAAAATGTGCTTATAACCATAACAACTCAAATTACACAATATTAATACACATCAAAATAACATATACAGAGGTTTCAAAAACCCAGATATCCATCTCATATTCATGTACATGCACTTCAAAATTGACATGCAAACCATTATAACTCTAATATCTCAAATCATATACACTAATCTACTAAACACATGCATTTACATGTATCAAAACACACAATAATTAGTAAAATCAAAACTCAACAACTGATCCGAAATGAGAAAGGCAAAACACTCCCAAACCTGTAATGGAGCTCAATCCACTATCTTAAAGATATCACTTTTCCTTTTCCTTTATCTTTCCTCCTCTCTTCAGATTCTTGCATATATTCAAACCAAAACAATAGCTCAGTTAACCCATGAACAAACCATATAACCATAATCAACCCAAAGGATAAAGAAGAAGAAGCAAACCAGTAAACCCAGCCACTTACCTCTTGGAAAAACCACTCTTGATCACAAAACCCTAGCTCAAACGTGAAGAACAATGTAGGAAAGAGTAGAGAGCAGAAAAATGAGAGAGATGAGGGAGTGAGAGAATGGCAAAAGCAAGGAAGAGGAGCAGCTAGTGGCTTCCACGGGAAGCAAACCACTTTTCTGCTCTCCCTCTCTCTTCTCCCTTTCAAATCTCATTCAATGCACTCACCTACCCATCCACATGTCCATCTCTTATTGGACCTCTAATTCCATTACCTTGACTTTCTTTCTTTTCTTTAATCCTTATCACAACTCTTATAAGTCCTTAATTAATCCCCAATTCACTTACACAATTACCAAATTACCCTTAAATGTCCAATTAAACATGTAATTTCAACTAGGCCATTTTTGGGATGTTACAATTCTCTCCTCCTTAAGAAATTTTGTCCTCGAAATTTCCCCACTAACCATTTACATCCCAATTACCAAAACCGAACTCATATGAAAACTTAACAAATTAACACTTACCAGAAGGACCTGCGGGCTCTGGAGTATCCTCTCTGATCATCGCGTACACCCATAGCCGAACATAATCTCCTTCAGTCGGGATTCGATGCATGGTTTTCGATGGTGCCTGAGGAGCTCTACTTCTATCTCTACCACTTCTTGCTGCATTGGATTTACCTGTACCGACTTTACTCTCTTGTTGACTCTTATTCTCCCTCCGGTCAGGGCAATTAGCAAACCGATGCTCCATGCTTCTGCACTTGAAGCACACTCCTATGATCTTACGGCATGTACCCCATTGTTGTCTTTGGCAATGCTCACACTCCGGTGCTCTACTTCCCCTACTAGCAAGCGGTGCTACACTTCCCACTTCAGAAGGCACTTAAGCAGTCCCTCTAGTCACTTGTTCGATCGGAGTACCTTTGGCCTTCTTATTACTGACAACTCCACTATTCGAAGCTCTCCTCTTCTGCTCTATTCTCTGCTTCACCATCTCAGATTCTTCTAACTTAATTGCCACTGCCACTAACTGATAATACCCAACCGGATGTATAACTGCCATAGCTGACAACAGACCTCTAATCACTTCTCTTAACCCGTCTTGAAAATGCTGACACTTAAAATTCTCAGTCAATAATGTAGTAGGCACATACTTACTCAAACGACTGAACTCTTTCTCATAGTCACTGACCGACATGTTCCTTTGCTTCAGACTTATAAATTCCTTCCACTTTGCCTCTTGATAGGCCTTGGTAACATACTTTTTCTCAAATTCTTGCACAAAAAACTCCCATGTCAACTCAGTTGGTCTCTGTGGATTGAGAAGCACAAGCTTCCACTAATCATATGTCGATCCTTGTAAAAGCGATACGGCACAAAAAACTCATTGATGCTGAAGGCAAGATCTCTCTTGTAGAATTCGATCAATTCTCTCTAACCAGAATTCTGACACATCCGATTGGTCCAAAGAGGTTCCATGGAACTCTTCTGCTCCCCTTTTCCTCATAAGCTCAGAAGGAGCCTTGGGAGTAGTCAGTCTATCCACTAGTTGCAATAGCCCTTGTACCAATGCTAGATTCTCAAACCCAAGACCCGAACCGTCTGCTAGTGCACGCTTAGGTACAGGCTTATCCTGTCCGATCAGATTACTTTCGACCGGATTAACACTTTCCATCATGTCACCGATATACTCACTCGGATCTGACTCCATCTAGACACTACATAAAATAACATCTGCATTAGGCCACGACTCTAGATAGACTCTCATGCAAGTACTCTATACTCAAGCATCACATAGACCAGAACCGACTAAACTGGTGCTCTGATACCAAAAACTGTAAAACCCCAATATCCACCTTGGAAGGATACCGGAGCGCTACGCAAACCAATCATATAAACATATATATGTAGTCATAAGATATCAAATCCATGTAATTAATCATATCATTTTATAAAAAGATTTGTAAACATTTAACATATACAAAATCGTTCCTTTACAAAAATTACATTCCCAAAATCATGATCCATATACAAAACTTATATCAATACAAAAATATATAGCGGAAGACAAAAATAACTCCAACTATAGACTTCTAGTGGCCGACCTGCAGATGTCCGACTCCAAAATGAACCTACCACCTACACGGGAAAACAATCCGTGCTAAGCGATACTGCTTAGTGGGGAGGAACAAAACAACATAGATATGCATATACAAATAACCACAATGCCAACTTGTAAACTGATCTAAAGCAATCAAACATGTAAACAATATTCCACTTATACTCATATATACTATTCATAAGCATCTACAAGGATCACAGCATATCTTATCATATTCAAATACATATCCATAATCATGTAACATAGATCTATATCCATATCATTGGGAACACATATAATAGCCATACATAATAGCCACATATAAAAGCCTCTTGTAAAAATTTCATGTAGTAGCCTGATTATTCACTACCTAGTGGATACGGGTACTAATGATACTGATAGGACACAGTATCAAAGCATGTAGAGACATGAGTCTCGAATCATATATAATCATGTATACTGGAGACCGAAGTCTCTTGGCATATAGACCCGAACGGGGTCGACTTATATGACCCAAACGGGGCCAACATGTAACATATAGCAGTTGCACTCACACACTAACCCTTAATAAGCGCTTATCTATCCACTATTGTGACCATCTGGCTCAAAATAACAACTCAATTATGTTCTACTATTGCTATCATATGATAGAGAAATAATTCAAGTATAATCACCATATATACATGTATACTGACTAATTTCAGAGACATATAAATCATATACAGGTTCCAAGTTAATTAATAGAAATATTTTTGTGATTTTCTGTTTAGCGTGCCTAAAATAAAGAATTTTATTAGGAATTATATTTGAAAAAATAAATAAAAAGGCCAAATAAAGCAAATAATACAAATAATAAAAATAAAATGATCAAACCCAACTAGCCTCCTGAATCTCCCCGTTCGCTCGCGTGAATGTCCAAAAAGGGAAAATAGATATTGGAGTCAAAAACAAATACAAAAAATTAATGTTAGTAATCAAATCAATTAAATCAATTCAATATATAATAAATAATAAAATAAGATGAAATAAAATAAAATAATATGACATCAAAATGACAAATGAATTAAAATATTGATAAATTAAAATAACTAAAAAAATGCATTATGAATGACAAAAAAAATTAAATGATGTGATTGAAATGGATAAAGCAAGCTAATGAATTAATACATAAAAATATAAACAAGATAATGATAATATATAATAATGATAATAATAATAATAATGATAAAAATAATAAATAAACATATTAAATAAATCAAATATACAAACAATAGAATAAATAACAATAAAAATAAATAAAGAATGATAAAAAATAAAGATGAATAAAAGAATGATGAATAATTAAATAAATGAAAAAGAACAAATTGTGTAGGAGAAATAAAAATAATTGAATAATATAAGTAATTAAAATGAAATAAATAGTTGAATAAATAAACAAACCGATTAAAGAAATTAGATAACACAAATATATATACAATTGAATAAATACAACAAATAAATAAAAATTTACATGTTAATAAATTAAATATGAACAAAAAATAAATAAGCGAAAATAAAAAAAGAGATCGAGCCCAGAATGTTTACTCTCAGAGTTCAGATTCGATGAGGGAAAAAAGTTGATTGATTTTCTTGTTTTGTTTGCAAAATTAGAATTAGAGATCATAAAAATTGGAATTTTATTCCAAAAGAGAAAATTTGATTAAAAATGATGAAAGAAAGTAACAATTCTCAAGAACAAATAATTATTCTCTTTGTTTCAAGAATAAATAAAGGGAAGAAAAATAAAAAACTAAAAAAATTCCCAAAATAAGGTTACAAAATCTTATTTTTAGAACATCAAATGAAAAACAATTGGATTTTAAGAACAAACATTTATTTTATTTGCCTCAAAACCAATTTTTTTTAATAAAAAATGTTCAAAGAAAAAATCTTTGAAAAAAGTGTAATTGAAAACAAATAAATCAAATAACAAGTAAAAAATTTAATTTTGAGAGCAAATGTTGTTTTATTTGTCTCAAAATTAATTTTTATCAACAAAATTCCATCTAAAATTCTTAGAAAAAATTATATTTGAAAAAGAAAGAAGATGAAGACTTGAACTTTTTAATTTTTATGTGGGGAAAAACCTAAGAAAAATTTAGAGAGAAAATTGGGAAGAAGAAGGAGAGAAAAGTTAAAAAAAAAAAAAAACCTAAAAAATGCTTACCCTTTTTAGTTTCATAATTTTCTATTTATATGAAAAAAAGATGAAAACCTAACTAATTAATGAAAAAAAATCAATTAAATCAGATATTATTTATTTTGAATTTTAAAAATGGAAAAAACCCTAAAAAATGGGATAGAAAGTCAGATTTGGGTGAAAAAAATCGAAAAAAAAAATCAATTTTGGGCAAAAAATGGTGTTTTCGGCGGGACTGGGGTGACCGATGCCCGTCAGAACGCACGCTCGCCCATTGCGCGTGGTGCAGCGCCCGCGCGCTGTCACGCCGACATTTACGAATGTTTTTTAAAAATTTTTAAATTTAACTAAAAATACTATAATTTGTAAACCCCATTTTTCAAATCTAATTTTCAAAATATTATTTTTATTTTTTTACTCTAAAATGCAAATTTGACAAGGAAATCATCACTTTTAACCTTTTTGCCTGTAAATAGGCATCTTATCATCATTGGATAACTTTGATCTGAGCTGCCTCAGGACCCGGTGTCTATAGTTTCCCCCAATTTTGGGGAAACTAGTGAACTAGTGCCTAGATGAGCCAAAATTCAGAGAAGAAGAAAAGAGATGCGTACCTGAGGCAGCCCTTTGCCTTCCGTGAGGTGTTCGAGCTGGTGACCCCTCGCTGCCGAGTTGTAGTGTATTTTACCGCAACCCTTTGATGATTCATTCAATCACTTTCATCCTGCCGGCCTCGTTTCGGCCCGCACGATTCCTGACTATCGTGAGAGGCAGTGTTGTCCAACTGCGACCCAATTGCAATTTGTTTTATTGCATGTGTACCGCTAGCCTCGTCTTGGCTTGCACAGAGTCTGAGTGATGCGAGAGGTAGTGTTATCTAACTACAACCTGCTTGCGATTTGTTCTATCGTATGTGTCCCGCTGGCCTCGTCGCAGCTTGCACGGTGTCTATGAGATGCAGTGTTATCTAACCACAATCCCGTTGCGATTTATTCTATTGCAGGTGTCCCGCTGGCCTCATCTCGGCTTGCACGGTGTCTGTGAGATGCAGTGTTCTCTAACTACAACTTCTGTTGCGATCTGTTCTATCGCTGGTGTCCCGCATGTGTCCAGCTGGCCTCGTCTCGGCTTGGACGGTGTCTGTGAGATGCAGTATTATCTAACCACAATCCCGTTGCGATTTATTCTACTGCAGGTGTCCCGCTGGCCTCATCTTGGCTTGCACGGTGTCTGTGAGATGCAGTGTTCTCTAACTACAATCTCTGTTGCGATCTGTTCTATCGCTGGTGTCCCACTGTCCTCATCCTAGCTTGCACGGTGTCTATGAGATGCAGTGTTATCTAACCACAATCTCGTTGCGATCTGTTCTATCGCTAGTGTCCCGCTGGCTTTATCTCGGCTTGCACGGTGTTTGTGAGATGTAGTGTTCTCTAACTACCATCCCATTACAATCTGTTCTATCGTTGGTGTCCCGTTGGCCTAATCTCGACTCTTGCAATGTCTGTGAGATGCAGTGTTATCTAACCATAATCCCGTTGCAATCTGTTCTACCGCATGTGCTCTGCTGGCCTCGTCTCGGCTCGCGCAGTGTCCTCGCTAACCCCCATCCAATCTGCAAGGCATGTGATTGAATATTCTATTTTGCTGACCTTTTCGGGCACGACATGATCTTGCTAACCCCCATCCGATCTGCAAGACGTGTGATTTTCAATTTTCTGACCCCCGTCCGGCCTGTAAGGTGCGACTTTTGATTTGCTGACCCCCATCCGATCTGCAAGATGTGTGATTTTCAACTTTTTGACCCCCATCCGACCTGTAAGGTAGACTTTTGGTTTGCTGACCTCCATCCGATCTGCAAGATGTGTCTTTTGATTTACTAACCACCATCCGGCTAGCAAGGTATGACTTTTAATTTGCTGACCCCCATCCGAACTGCAAGACGTGTCATTTTATTTACTAACCACCATCCGGCAAGTAAGGTATGACTTTTGATTTGCTGACCCCCATCTGGTCTGCTTGGTTTCTACCTATTAACCATTATCTGAATGATGTAGTGTCTGATTTGCTAACCACCATTGAGTTTGCCCAGTGCCAGACCATTGACCATCCTTGGGTCGGCATGATGACTCGTTCGTCGTTTTCTTTGTTGGCGCTTATCCTGAACCTCTTCTTCTTTTTTTTCCTCTATAAAAAAAGGGAAAAGCAAATGTGCAGGGTCTATAAAAGAGATGCTTACCTGTGGCAGTACATACCTATTGGGGTCGATGTCAGACGGGTGGCCCCTGAAAGACGGTTGGTTGTTCCCATAGAGAAGGATTTGTGGAATATGAAAATCCTCCCCTTGATTGCCGCGAGTCATTTTCCAGGCTTCCAAAGTGCGGATATCATCTTCTTGCAAAGTTTGGACATCATCCTCTTAGAGATCCCTTATCAACTATGATATACCAGATATCGATCCCTCTATCATCTCCAATCGGAGCCTCCTTGTTGAAAAGACCTGCATGTCTCTTGAAAGGGTGAGATACTTTGATGTCGAGCCTCCAGAGAGGCAAATAGGTATGAGCCTTCTCAGAGGAAAATTAGATTGAAATCCCCAGAGAGGAAATTGGATTTGAGACCCCCTTAGAGGAAAATTAGATTGGAACCCCCTCAGAGGAAAATTAGATTGGAGGTTTTGTTGCTTGCCTGCAGGCGGATAGATTTTAATGTCTTCGGTGTCTCTTAACATGATTTTCGTAAATTTTTGGGATTTTCACATTTTGGATGTATTTGAATTTTTACAGTATGTTTGATTTTCAAGGCCTTGAAAATATCTTCTTCTTTTTGTTTTCGTTTCGTTTTGTTTGTTTGTTTTTTTGTTGTTTTGTTTATTTTTGTTGTTTTTGTTTGAGAATTTGTACCATTTGTACATTTGAAGTTAGATTTTGTACACTTATTGTGTGATGTGTGTAAGCATACATCTTATGATAGAAAAACTTACCTGATTGCTCCCGGCATGGTGTGCATAAATAGGCTTATTTGTCCTGGGCATTCCCCCTCCATACAGATGCACCTGATTTAATGCCGAATATAGTGTCCGACGATGTTGAACCCATCTCTTGGATCAACTTTAAACATGAGGTCTATTCGGACCTTCCTCCCTGAGTCATGTACATAACAACGTATACAAAATATTGTGTGTGCGTATGGAATCAATGTGTGTGAAATTTACATACAAAAATATATAAATGAAACACACGCAAAAAATTAATGTACAAAAATTATGTGTGCGCAATTACACGTGTAAAGGATTGAAAACATGTGCAAAGAATTGTGCAAAGATTATGTACGCGGAATGTGCGTGAAGAATCGTATATGCAAAATATATACCAAGCTCAAGCATATGCGAATACATGTCGGGCATCATAAAAGGCTATGTACATGTAAAGCTATATAGGGGGATATGCAAGAGATTTATGCATGCAAGATGCTTGTGAGATGCAAAAATGGATATACCACATCCTAGGTGGCTAAGGGATTTGTTGAGGGTGCTGCTCCGCTGCTCACGTTGTCTGATACCCCCAAGGATCTAGAAAATCATCGTCTTGGCTTGATGGACTCTAACCCATAATCTTTTCAAAGAGAACTGACCCGCATACATCTTTGCCCCCCGGTTAATGAGCATATTGCGCCCAGGACTCTGAATTAAGTTCTGCATTATGCACTACCTGCCTAAAGGGAAGTTATTCGAAGTAATGCCGCCTTATCGCTCCAGGCTTCAAAAGTCATTGCTTTAAAGGTAGTGCGTCCCTTGTGGATTTTCACACTAGCTTTTCTTAGCGAGAAATGCGCCCCTTTGGGGATTTTCACATAACCCTATGCCTAACTTTTGCCCAGAATGGATCCAACCCACTCCAGCGGCATTTATTCATTTTTTTTGTAGGACAGACTGCCTATTTCTAGGGTTTCACCCTGCCCTTATGCCTAACTTTTGCTTACAGAGCCAATTACGGTTTTCATCTCTAACAACCTTTTTTTTTAGGGGTATGACTGCAAGAAAAGTTGAAGCTACTATCAGAGCCCCCTTCTAGAGTAATTGACAATTATTCACTAAGGCATTTTCTCCCTAAGCATCGCATCCCTTTGCCTCTCTTGGTGAATGTGTTGCTAGATTGCATAAGGTGGTGGATGAGGATCGGGTTCCTTAGGGCTTCATGAGGCTGCTTTTTACATTACCACCCATTGTGCTCGATAGTTCAGAGGGATTAATGATGTATTGAGGCATCCCTATCTTTCCAAGGTGGACCTTTATCTTCGGCTCTTACCTCCAAACATCACGGCCTCTAGGCGAGCTGTCGGTGAAGACTATTATGCCATCTATCGGGGGTTGTTCTTTCACTCCCACTAATGCATTCAAGAGGTAGGTTCTTAGTCCCGCAATCGATACTAGAATTCATTGACTTAGACATCCGGATGGTGAGAGCAGTAGCAGAGTGTAGCCATTTAGATTTCATGCATTCAGTAATAAATGATATTTCTCTTTTTATAAAGAACTAGAAAATAATGAACACATGTGTTTTCAAAGATTGTGTACATTTCGGTATGATTTCTCTATACATGATCATTATCTAACATCGATTCAAAATGAAGACTACATCTAATCTCAGAGTAGATCTTGTAGGCATCAAACTCCTGTCTCTAATCAGCCCACTCGGATTTTCTTGATTGGATATTTTCTCTCAAGCCTCTAATTTTTGTCCAGGGTGCCTTTTTTCGATTTTCACCCTGACGAGACGCCCATTTCTAGAAAGGCCACCTTTTTTCGGTTTAGGACCCATGGGGCTTTTATTCTTTTCTTTTGATTTTTAGTCTTTAGCCATGGAAATTCTTGGGTCTATCGATGTTGACCGGTTCTTTGAAGTGATCTTCATCACTGTCTATCGAAAATGCTGCTCCCTTGGACAATAACTTTTTAAGAACAAATGGGCCTTCTTACACTGGTCTGAATTTGCCTTATTCATCGGACTCACTTGCTTAAAGATTAAATCTCCCTCTTTCAGTAGTGCTTTCTGACTTCCTTCCAAGATGGTTGAGCAGAGTGTCTTCTGATAGATCTGACGGTGGTAATAATCCCATGATCGGTCATTGTCTGACGTGTTTGATTACTGTTGCCATTGCTGCGCCCTGTCGGCTTCCAAAATCTGGGCTTTCATGACTGTCCTTAAAGTTTTGCGCTCTACTTTGATCGGCCATACTGCTTTTGCCCCCTATATTGAGGAATAAAATGTGACTCTTATAGAGGTTCTGATAGTGGTTCTCTAGCCTCGAAGTGCAAAAGTCCATTTCTCCGCCCAATCCTTGTAGTTTTGAACCATCTTGACTAAGATATTCTTATTAGTAGCCTCTCCTAGCCCATTGGTTTGAGGGCAATACAGAAAGGACTTGTAGTCTTTAATGTCATACCCCTATAGCAACTTCCTAGCTTTAGCCATAAATTGTCCTTCCGCCTTTAAACACTGTATGGTGCGGGAGACCATATTGACATGTTGGATTCCTTTCGCTGACCCTATCCGTTGGATGCCGTAGGGCGCACCTCCCCTATGGTGTATATTTCCCAGTTCGAGCAACCCGTTATCCATTGTAAGTCAATAGAACCTTTTTGGAGGCCAAGAAAAATGGTAAAGTACGGGCATATGTAGATCAACGGGATTTGAACAAAGCTTGCCCCCAAGATGACTACCCTTTGCCCCCATATCAATAGTTTCTCTCTTTTTTTTTTGTGTGGCCAGATCTACATATTGATTCTTTTCCCTTCTTCTCCCTTTTTTTCATTATATTATTTATTTTTTATTTTTTATTTTTTTTATGGATAAGCTTTGTTCAGATCCTGATAGTCTACACATACACACACTCCTCCTCTTCTCAATTCGGGACAACACTAACCAAACAAGTCGGGTGTTGAACTTCGATAAAAAATTTTGGCCTTGTTTCTGCTTGTTGATCTCCTCTTTAATCTTCTTTGCCCATTCTGGCTTGAGTCTTCTAAACTTCTGCTTGACTGGTCGATGATCGGGAATGGTATGTTCAGCGATTCCATAATCGGCTCCTGGCATGTCTTCAAAGGTTCAGGCAAAGACTATTTCATATTTTGTTTTAATTCTCTCAAATTTTGATCTCTCTTCAGGAGTTAGATTAGATGCTATCAAGATTTTCTTTGGATTTTCCAAAGTTCTGAGATTAAATGGAGTAGCATTAATTGAATCAATATCAAATATGGATGAGTGATGATCATGATTATGCATAGTGAAATTATAAGAAATATTACACAAGTAAGCAAAAAAAAATGTTCATCTTATTAATGAAACCAAAATGTCATTATTAAATAGTTCAAGAGTAAAAAGAGCATTCTAAATAGCTAATCATTTTTCGCTCTTGTCAACACAGATGCTGCAGTTGGTGGTCCATTATCATCCTCAAGAACCATCCTCCCTTCCCCAATTTAGGCACTTAATCCATCTTATTCTTTCCCTCTCACTTTTCTCGGTCGGAGATCTGCTTGGAGTTAATCAGATCTTGAATAGCATGTCTCAAGGTCTTGCAATCATCTGTGGTATGCTTGGTGTGTTGGTGGAAGCACAATACTGATCCCCCTTATGATTAGGTTATCCCTGGCTTCTAGCGGGCCTAGCTGGCAATGGTTGTAGCACCCCCTCCTTCATTAGCCTCTTAAGGACCCAAGACAAGGATCTTCCTAAATTAGACAAATGTCTTCGATTCACTTCCACGGTTGGCGCTTCTACTATCTTTTCCTTTTTTGGGTTCGGCATCAATTCTTGAATGCGATCTCTCAGATGACGACAATAATCTATTCTATGCCCTGAATATTGGTGATACACACAATACTAATTTGCTCTGTGTCTAGGTTGTCCTTGACTTGGGGCAGGCCTAGCTGGCAAGGGTTGTAACTTCCCTTCCTTGATGAGATAGGTGAAATGCCAAGATAATGGTCTACCTGAGATAGTGAGGTGGCATCGAGCTGTTCTAGTGGCTGAGACTTTTGTGGCCCTAACATTTACCTCACTATTCTTGCGACTTCTTGAGCTTTTATTTTTTAGAATAAACGTCATTGCGGGGTCCTCACCCTCTTCGAGCACAATGTTATATTCTAGAGTAGGCGTCATATTTCCTTCTTGCTGAAATGGTGAATCAAATAGCCGCATGTCTCTGGTCTCGAAAGAAAAAGGAGATACTGCAGCTGTCGCTGTACGAGCCTTCTTGACTGTGGCCGGCTCCACGTGATTAAGAGCTGTCGCCATAAGTTGAGCTTAAAGAACCAGTGCCATGGCATCCATTCTCTCTTTAATCATTGCTAATAACCTTTTTTCAAGCTCTTCGAACCTTCTATCCATCTTCTGAGCGATTAGGGCGCGGGTTTCTTCAGTTTGTTGTGAAGGGACAGCCATTTCTAATACCTTCAGACGCTCTAGCAAGGATGCTAAACCTTTGTCAGCCAACTCAAACTTTGATCGCTCTTTAGACAACTATCGGGATCCCTAAACCACCCAAGCAAATGGTCTACAATGGCTGAAAGGCAAGGAGTTAGAATGATGCATGAATAATATGTAATGCATGATCGTGCTATGCAAGTGGTCCTCGATGGCCGAAAGATACTACAATGATACATGTTAAATATGTAAAAACTATACATAGGTTGATATGTACATGTAAGAATTATATGCAAAGAATAAGATGTACATATAAGGAGATTTTTTTTTGTGCATGAATGACATGAATATCCAATGCATCATCCACAACCACATGCAAACAGATAGACCCTTCCAACCTTATTGCCCCCACACACGAGGTCGTATAGTCTCTGTCCTAGGTGGGCTTAGTCCATGGGTTAACAGGGAACCCAATGGACGTGCATGGTGCACGATGGAAAATCGGCAGTATAACCTCTCTTAACTAATGTGCATGCGTATGGGTTGTGATCGTTGTGTATTTAGGCAGTCCGAATAAATTGACATGGGCCTATCGGGGCATGAAAGCTTTTGATTAGTTGACCAATCAAATTATCTGGGTTTGTCAAATACATAATGATCCATACAGCAAGCATAGTATTAAGGCTCATACCACCTAGGGGAAGTATCTATTGCCATTACATTAGCATTGGACAGGGTGGTGATACTTTAGGTCTACCCAAGCATGGCCCCTACCAATGAGTCTAACTCATCACGAGCGTAAAGACCATTTAATATACCATGACGTGATTATCATTAACACTTCCCTACATTGAGTGAACATAGGGTCGTGCTTCGAGAATGCACCGAGGTTGAAAGTGGGACCAAACTAGCATAGATCTAAGGCTCTAATGAGATACAATGCAGTTTTGAAAAAGGATGAAAAATTTTAAATTAAAACTCAATTATAAGTTTCAATCAAGGTACTTTCGAAGTGAAGTCTCAAAGTAAGTCCCCAGTGGAGTCACCACTGTGACGCGCACTGACCCCGGGGTGCCCCAAATGCCCACTTTTAGTGCTTTCGAGAGAGGTTCATAAAACTTGTAAGAATTTACAAGTGCGTCCATTTTGGGCAACAAGGAGGTTTCTTGGAGTCGCCACCTAATAGAATATTAGGAAAGGTCGTCTAGCCTCAGTGAGCCTAAGACAGTGCTGCTATGTCCATTTTAGGTAAGCTAGAGGTGTCGTGGAGACCCCACCCTAATAGAACATTAGGATGGTCCTCTGGCCTTGTGGAGCCTAGGACTATGCAAGTTGGGCCTTTTTTGAGGCAACAAGAGATATTTTGGAGGCCCCAACCCAATGAAACATTGAGATGGTCCTCTAACCTCGTTGAGCCTAAGACCAGAGAAGGTTCGGGACTTTCCATTTATTCATACTTTGATTAAAGTTATAATTGAGTTTTGAATTTATCATTTCATCCCATTTTTCATTCAATGCAATTAATTAAAGCGCAGTTCGACCACATAAGGAAAGTAGTAAGCAAGTGCGAAATTGAAATAAAGTACATGAAAGTAAGTTACAACAAAACTAGGGGCGGAATACAACTCCCATTGTAAATAAAATATAAATCATACATAAAACGGGCTATTCATTAAGGATGAGGACATTGGTCCTCGTATGCATAGTTAAAAAAATAATTTTAAGGTTACAATTTATTTTGGATGGAAAAACTGGGACATTGGTCCCATTTTTATTAGAAAAGGTTCCAAGTTAACTAATAGAAATATTTTTGTGATTTTCTGTTTAGCGTGCCTAATATAAAGAATCTTATTAGGAATTACATTTGACAAAATAAATAAAAAGGCCAAATAAAGCAAATAATACAAATAATAAAAATAAACTGATCAAACCCAACGAGCCTCCTAGATCTCCCCATTCGCTCGCGTGAATGTCCAAAAAGGGTAAATAGATATTGGAGTAAAAAATAAATACAAAAAATTAATTTTAGTAATCAAATCAATTAAATCAATTAAACATATAATAAATAATAAAATAAGATGAAATAAAATAAAATAATATAACATCAAAATGAAAAATGAATTAAAATATTAATAAATTAAAATAAATAAAAAAAATGTATTATGAATGACAAAAGAATTAAATGATGTGATTGAAATGAATAAAGCATGATAGTGAATTAATACATAAAAATATAAACATGATAATGATAATATATAATAATGTTAATAATAATAATAATGATAACAATAATTTACAAAACATATTAAATAAATCAAATATACAAACAATAGAATAAATAACAATAAAAATAAAAAAAGAATGATAAAAAATAATGATGAATAATTAAATAAATGAAAAAGAACAAATTGTGTAGGAGAAATAAAAATAATTAAATAAAATAAGTAGTTAAAATGAAATAAATAGTCGAATAAATAAACAAATTGATTAAAGAAATTAGATAACACAAATATATATACAATTGAATAAATACAACAAATAAATAAAAATTTACATGTTAATAAATTAAATATGAACAAAAAATAAATAAGCGAAAATAAAAAAGGAGATCGAGCCCAGAATGTTTACCCTCAGAGTTTGAATTCGATGAGGGAAAAGTTGATTGATTTTCTTGCTTTGTTTGCAAAATTAGAATTAGAGATGATAAAAATTGGAATTTTATTCCAAAAGAGAAAATTTGATTAAAAATGATGAAAGAAAGTAACAATTCTCAAGAACAAAGAATTATTCTCTTTGTCTCAAGAATAAATAAAGGGAAGAAAAATAAAAACTAAAAATTATTCCCAAAAAAAGGCTACAAAATCTTATTTTTAGAACATCAAATGAAAAAAAATTGAATTTTAAGAACAAACAATTATTTTGTTTGTTTTAAAACCTATTTTTTTCATAAAAAATGTACAAAGAAAAAATCTTTGAAAAAAGTGTAATTCAAAACAAATAAATCAAATAACAAGTAAAAAATTGAATTTCGACAGCAAATATTATTTTATTTGTCTCAAAATTAATTTTCATCAACAAAATTTCATCTAAAATTTTTAGAAGAAATTCTATTGGAAAAAGAAAGAAGATAAAGACTTGAACTTTTTAATTTTTATGTGGGGAAAAACTTAAGAAAAAAATAGAGAGAAAATTGGGAAGAAGAAGGAGAGAAAAGTTAAAAAAAAAAACCTAAAAAATGAATCCCCCTTTTTAGTTTCATCATTTTCTATTTATATGAAGAAAAGATGAAAACCTAACTAATTAATGAAAAAAAATCAATTAAATTAGATATTATTTATTTTGAATTTTAAAAATGGAAAAAACCCTTAAAAACCCTAAAAAGAAAATGGGATAAAAATCATATTTGGGTGAAAAAAATTGAAAAAAATCAATTTTGGGCGAAAAATGGCGTTTTCGGTAGGACTGGGGCGACCGACGCCAGTTTGCGAGCGCGATGGGCGACGGAGCGCGCGCGCTCGCCCATAGCGCGAGGCGTCCGCAAGCCTGCGCTCTGCCGTGGGCATGCTGCCACGCTGACATTCGCGATTTTTATTTTTTAAAAAATTTTTTAAATTTAACTAAAAATACTATAATTTCTAAACCCCATTTTTCAAATCTAATTTTCAAAATATTATTTTTATTTTTTTACTCTAAAATGCAAATTTGAAAAGAAAATTATCACTTTTAACCTTTTTGCCTGTAAACCGGCATCTTATCATTATTGGGTAACTCTGATCTGGGCTGCCTCAGGACTCGGTGTCTACATCAGGATATAGTTGGCAAGCCATAAGGACATCTATATAGCGGTTCGAGTCATGACGACTTGTATGGGTAGGCCAATGACGCTCTACTATGTATGGCCCTATGCCATTATGGCTTAAGGAATTGACAGATTTATTTTTATGACTCGGAGTAATGATCCTTCATTGTCATTTACTCTTACGGCTCCTAGAGTAATGATCCTCAATGGTCATTTACTCTTATGGCTCCTTGAGTAGTTATAACGCCCCAATACCCCCTGAGAGGATATCGGATCGCTACGCACTCACATATACATACATGTACTTACTATCATATATTAAAATGGGAAAATTATCCATTAAGCTAAAACATACTCGTATTAATAATTGATAATAGAATATTTATTATAAACATTGTTGTTCATTTATTACAAAATACCATTATCCATATTACATGTTCATAATTACAGATAATAATTACACTTCATTTACTCTATTTCTCTTTTTACACATAATGATGTTACTCAAAACAATAGAAACTCTATCATATACATAGACTTCATTCCAGCTTCTAGTGGCCAGTAGATGAACTAAACTCTATACTGGTCCGAACTTGTACACCTACATGGGAAAACACCCGTGCTAAGCGATAACACTTAGTGGGGATAAACGAATGCAAAAGAGACTTAGAAAAAAGTCACAATATAACACAACACTGCATATCAATAGTCATGAAATCATCTTATACAAAAAGTGATATTATTACTGTGACACGCGCCGAACCCAGCAAGGGTCCTCGAGGTGAATCCGCTTTAGGATTCGAGGGGCTGGTTCGCGTCTTTTGATCGTGGGCGTTATAAGACATCATTGATGTATCCCTCCCAATAGAACATTGGGAAGAACCACCTAGTCTAATGACACTTATAGGCACCTTTGAGGTATCATGGAGTCGCCACCCAATTCACAAGGAATTGGGAAAAGGGGTCTCTCACCTCTATTGGTCAAGACCAGAGATATGGTGTTCGGAACCTCACTTTTATTTATGCTTCGGTTAATTATAAATGAGCTTTTAACTTCTTAAAATTATATCTCTCACCTCACGCGATTAATGCATTTAAAAGTAAAAGCGTATTGTAAACATGTAAAGGAAAGCGATAAAGAGCGATAAATGAAATGAATAAAGAAAGCGGTAAACACGCAAACACACAATTACAAGAAAAATAGGGGCGGAACACAACCCTAATAAAAGGAGTTTGAAAATATAGACGGGGACGGAATACAGTCCCCAAAGATAAAATTGTCCCAAAATTAATTACAAGGGCCCAAAAGGAAATGAACATAAATTTAAAACACTCACACAAGATCAAAATAAAAGGACATACATAAATCGGGGCATTATTTTAGGAATGTTGGTTCCTTTGTGCTTATTGAAGGTTTAGGAACATTGGTTCCTTCGCATTTATTTGAAGAGGGTTCGAAGAGCCGTTTGGTTATTTGGATGAAAACCGGGATGAGTGATCCCATTCTTAGGAAAAATTGACTCTTTGTTTTAATTGTGATATTTTTTATGGTTTGGCTAAAACAAGGGACATTGGTCCCAATTTTATTAGTAAAAATTCCAATTTAATTATAGAAATATTTTTGTGATTTTTTATCGCACGTGTGCATAAATAAAATAAATATTTACAAATAACACAACATAAAGAGAGTTGAGAAAGATCTCACCAAACCGATGTGACCCTCCACGTGTCGCGACCCATCCGGGGGAGTCGCGGGTACACTCACATAACGCGACCCAAATTAAATCTCAGACAGAAAATAATATAAAAAACATTAGTAATAATTCTAGAAATTAATCAAATAAAAGCAAGATAATGACAACAATGAAATTGTAGTGAAGGTAGCAACAAATAATCGTGGCATGGCAACAAAAATAAAATAATAATGATCATGACAATAATAATAATAATAATAATAATAATAATAATAATAATAATAATAATAATAATAATAATAATAATAATAATAACAATAATACACATAAAGTAAGCATGTAATGATAATAATAATAATAAACAGTAGCAATTATAAACTAAGCAAACGATAAATTAATGGCATAATGATAATAATAGTAATAACAATAATAATAATACAAAACAATAAGCAACAAATAATAATAAGGATAATAACAAACTCTAAAACAAACAATGACAACAACAGCATGGTAATAACAAATGTAAATACAAGGACCCTAACCATAACAATAATAGTAATAATGATATTAATGATGACACAATAGTAGTGATAAAAAATGGTGATAACAATAATAATAATGATAATAATAGTGAATAAACACAAAGATCAAATTAAAGCAAACAAATAATGTATTAATAGTGATGTTAACACATTAAAATGCTAAAAGTAAACAATAGACATGATAATAATAGCAAAAATAATATTAACAACAATAAATAATATACAAAAAAATAAATGAGAATGAGTCCAAGAATGTTTACCCTCAGAATTTTTAGATCGGAAATAGGATGTCTCAATCCGTTCGCCTTGTCGATTTTGCGGTGATAAACAAAATAAAATGTAAAAATTTGTGTTTTTGAACAAACTATTACAGGAAAATATTTTTGGTGGGCTGAATGAGCAAATAAAATTGATTTTTCCTACTCAAATCAAACTCAAGATTAAGTATTTTAGAGTAATACAGATTAAAACTTGAGAAGAAAAACTTAAAGATTTTTGAAGAATTTTTTTGAACAAAAAAAGAGCTTCCTGGAGAGTAAGGATGCTAGAGAGAAAAGCCTAGAATTTCTTTTTTTCAAATCTGCCGTCCCCCCAAAAAATGAAGAAGGAATCCCTATTAATTTTCAGTGTTGGCCAAAAATGGAGAAAGACAAAATGATCTATTAATTTTATTGTTCCAAAATTAGCATAAAAGGGTGAAAACTGAAGAAAACAGACTGGAAAATAGACTGAAAATGCAGGAAAACGACGCGTCGAAGGAGACTGGGCACGCATGCCCGCGTGGAGAGAAGGCCGCGAGTGCCAAGAGGGGCGCGTGTGCTCCCCTGGCACCGTGCGCGCGCGGTAGGAGGCAACCGCGCGGGTGCCCCTGCGCGCTGGGGCGGCCTAGAGCGCGGGCGCCCCCGCGCGCTGCCACCGGTGGCACTCGCGACTTTTTTTTTTATATTTAAAAAAAACCTTAAATACACAAAATTAATATTTTCTACCCTATTTTAATTTTTAATTTTTAAAATATATATATTTTAATTATTTTTCTAAAAAAAATAAAAAAAAAAGCACAATTTCGACAGGGAAACAATCGATTCTCACTTTTCTTGCCGAAAATCGGTCTTTTGTTTTATCATCGGGTAATCCTGATCTTGGACCGCCTCGGGACCCGGTGTCTACAATTACATATGTTCATATACATGAACATGTAACATGCTTTTGCTTTTATTATAAGGATATAGACATATAATAGTCTCCGCTACATCTCATATACAATACTGAACATTTAATAGCCTGAATTCACAACACTGGTGGATACTGGTACTCTGGATACTGATTAATAGCATCAAACATCTAGAGACTTAACTCAAAATCATTTGAATGCTCAAGATATTCAACCTCTAGGCACAAATGGTGCCACTCTAGGACCTGAACTATAATCCTTTATAAGCATGCTTATCTATCCACTAACTTGATTCTTCAGGCTTAACATAAAGACTCTATTCACTATATCATATACATTAATAATTCTCAATTAATGATTATTAAGCATGTCAAATTCCATTAAGAATACATATATAACATTTGGTAACATGTGACAAAGAAATATGCAAGTTAAAGTTACCTCACGACGGTAACCTTTTAGTTGCCACTGTGACATAAGAAAATACAAAACAAAACTGATAATAAGCATACATCATAATGGTAACCATTTGGTTGTGACCGTGAGATCCAAAAATATGCAATTCTTCCTTCCCTCAACATTGGTCATGGTGGAAATGATTTGGTTGTCACTGTGACATACCAAAAATAGGCAAAATTGAAGCAAAATCTCAGGACTGCTTCACTACTCCATTTTTGGTAGCCTAAACCGACATCTAAACCTCAATTTTTGGCAAAAATTCCTTCTTAACTATTGTTCTTTATGATGTTAAGTTTCAAAAGGAACAAATTTTAGGTCATTTGGACTTCTAAAACGTCAGATATCATCTAAACAATATATACTGCTCCCATGAACTATCCAAGGCAGAGACACCTCTATTTTGGCCACTTTTAAGGATCTTAGAGTAGGAATTTGCTCATGATGGTTCTGTAATCTTTATAGGTATGGAAGTCATTGTTCTAACGGATCAATAAGCATGCAATTTTGAGATCTTAAACTCCACTTATGACCAAAACATCATACAGAGGTCTGGTGAAATATGAACAGAGTTTTACAATAATTTAGGGTTTATACTTTATAGTCATAAGCTATATGAAAATTCATCTAACATCATAAACACACATATATACACATATTAAACAATGACATCTATCAATTTGCACTTAATCACATATAATTTCTCAATTATACAATCATGTATCAATTAAACAATCAAGTATAATAACAGCTCAAACATGCATGTAACAACACCACACACGATCCCAACCTTAAAACGCAGCTTGAATCACTTCTCTTCTTCCACTCAGATCTTCTCCTTGCCCTTATCTCCTCCTGTCAATAGCTTTATGCACAAAATCATCCCAACCAACCACTTAATCAAAATTTATTTTACTTTAAACACTACAAGAAAATTTGGAAATAGCAACGAAAAACAATTCCATTGCTATTTAGCAATAGAAATTATATTCCGTTGCTAAATAGCAACGGAAATTTTTTTCCGTTGCTAAATTTGGTTAAGTTTTGTATATTTAATAAAGGAAAAATTTTTGGTTATTTTCGGTCGCTAAAAGTTGAGGTAATTTTTAGCGCTAAAATTTAGCAACGGAATACTTATACCGTTGCTAAATACGGCGCCAATAAAACGCGGGATAATTTTGGAATGAAAAATTATTTCGGTTGCTAATTAGCAACCGAATAATATTTTCGTTGGTAAATGGGCTCAAGAATAGCAACCGAATTATATTTGGTTGCAAATTTAGCAACAGAATTTTTATTCCGTTGCTAAATAGCATGTATTAAATATTTGAGTTAAATAATAGCAACCGAATATCTATTCGATTGCTAATTTAGCAACGAAATAATATTTCCGTTGCTAAATGGAATAGCAACCGACTTATATTCGGGTGTAAATATAGCAACGGAATTTTTATTCCGTTGCTAAATAGCATGTATTAAATATTTGGGTTAAATAATAGCAACCGAATATCTATTCGGTTGCTAATTTAGCAACGGAATATTATTTCCGTTGTTAAATGGGCTCAAAAATAGCAACCGAATTTTATTTGATTGCAAATATAAAAATGGAATTTTTATTCCATTGCTAATTAGCATGTATTAAATATTTGGATTAAATAATAGCAACCGAATATCTATTCGGTTGCTAATTTAGCAATGGAATAATATTTCTATTGCTAAATGGGCTCAAGAATAGCAACCAAATTATATTCGGTTGCAAATATAGCAACAGAATTTTTATTCTGTTGCTAAATAGCATGTATTAAATAAATATTTGGGATAATAGCAACCGAATATCTTATTCGGTTGCTAATTTAGCAACGGAATAACTTTTCCGTTGCTAAATGGGCTCAAGAATAGCAACCGAATTATATTCGGTTGCAAATATAGCAACGGAATATTTATTCCGTTGCTAAGTAGCAAATGTTATTTGATTTTTAATTCATTTCTTTTTCCTTCTTTCTTTACCTAAACTTTGCTTTTTCCTGTACCCTGGTGCAGCGTCTTCCACGAGAGCCACCAGGCGCCAGATCCGGCGTTGCCCCCCCCATCCCGCTGCCATTCGCTCCCTCGCCGCCGCTGGCCCCCACCCTGCCTTCAAAGATCTAGTCTCCCAGTTGCCGCTGCCTCGCACCCCGTCTCCCTCACGTGCTGTCAGTTTGCCGCCGTCGCCGCTCGCCCCATTTTCTCTTGCTCGCCGGCGACTCTGCCCTCTCTCTCACCGATCAGTGTTCTCCATCTTTACCTGTATTTAGAGATGATAATCGAGACTCGATAATTATAAAATTCCATCTTTCATGCTGCGTAATTTTATTATTTTGTTATTTGATTTTTGTTTTTGTGGATGTGGTCTCTTTGTGATTCTTATGAGTGATTTTGGATACGGGAATTCCTGATTTGCTTCAATGAGATCTTAAGTTGGTTCTATTTCTTGAATTTTAGGAGTTTTTGATTATGGTGAATCCATTTTATGATGGGTTTCAATTAGTTTAGTTGGAGAGCATTTTATTGTGCTGTTCATCTTTTTTTTTTTTTTTTTTTTTTTTTTCTATGGGTCTTGATTTCTTATTTTATACTCTTTAATTATTACTCTGAGTTTGCTTTTTTTGAGTTTATGTGCTTCTACATATTCTTAAAGTTCTTTGCATGCAATCTATGAACCAGTACCCAAACACGTCGCTGATACAGATCGAGGGAGTGAACACGAAGGAGGAGGTAGCATGGTACTGTGGTAAGCGGATGGCGTATATTTACAAAGCCAAGGTGAAGAAGAATGGTTCCCATTATCGTTGCATTTGGGGAAAAGTTGCCAGGCCTCATGGTAACTGTGGTGTTGTTCGTGCCAAGTTCAAGTCTAACCTCCCTGTCACACCCCATTTGTCCCTTAGAAGTTTGAGTCATGTTTGTGCATGTGCATTGTGTGTGTTTGGCTTGTGACAAGGGTATTATGGGAGAATTTCATGTTTTATGGGTTTTATTATAGTGTGGATGCATATATGATATTGGGGTGTGAATTAGTTGGGTTGCATTTGGGTGTGTTGCTCACATGTTTGTAGGATGTGAGTGAGTGAGTTGTGTTTGTGTGTTGTGCTCACACATTTGTATGGTGTTATAAGTTGGGATTTCATTATGTGTGTGTGTAGTGCATGCTTGTTGGGTGTGAGTGATCAAGATCCACCACTAGGAAGAGGACACATGGCTAGGGGAGAGAAGGGATTTAGAAGAGGAAAGAGAAAGGGAAGCAGAAATTTTGCTCCCTCAATCCCGTTTCTCTCTTCTCTTCATTTCTCTTCTTCCTCTTCTCTTCCCATTTTGTGCCCTAGCTTGGATTCAAGTCATATTTGGTGGGAATTGATCGTCTCCAATAATTCTTGCTGGTGAGTTTTCTGCATTTTCATCTTGTCTATCTTCTTCTTCTTTCATTTTCTGGGTTTAAGATTTTGATCTAGGGTTTTGTTGTTTGTTTTTTTTGGTGGGTTGTTGGTTAGTTAAGCCTCCTCGTGATCCCAAAGGGAAGGAGAAGGCGTCGGGAAGTGGCACTAAGTGATTAGGAGCTAAGGAGATTCAGGTTTGGGAGTTTTTGTGATTTATGCATTTTTGTGATTTTTGCTCTTTGTATGAATTTCTGGAAAAATATGGTGTTCTTGATGTTTATAGTAGTTTATACGGTATGGATTTTGATTTAGATGGGTTAAGGAACCTTGAATGTGAGCTATTGAACCCAAATGGGCATTTGATTGAAATGATGAATGAATAGTGCTGAGATTTAAATTGTGTAAATTGATGTTGTTATTAGCATGATTTAATTGGAATTCTTGATATAAATGTTGTGTTTTATATTGTTAATGATGTGTGGGTTGCTGGAGATGAGGTAAGTTGATGTTTGGTTTGAGATTTGAGGTTTGGGTGTTGTGGAGGTGAATTTTTCTACAGATTTCCCGTGTAAGAGCTGGAAATCACGACTCTGTCACGAGCGCAACATTGTCGCGACCTCGCGATAGAGTCCGGTGAAAGCAGCTCTCGCACGCGTCCGAGCCCTCTGCCGAGCGGCATGCCTGGCCGTCGAGCCGTACAGCGGAACCTCTGTCGCGAGCGCGACAGAGCGCTCGGCTGCCAATCTGATTTGGGAGATCCTCTGTCACGAGCGCGACGGATCGGGCTGGCAGCTCACTATCGCGAGCGCGACAGTGAGTTATATTCAATTCCCCCGCGAGATCACAAAAATTGCCGTGGTCGCGACCTGGGCCAAGTTCGCCTCTATCGCGAGCGCGACAGTAACCTCTTCGTGCCCTGTTTTTTTCCGATTTTGTCTTCTCTTCTTAAATGAATTTCAAATGGTTTCTTCATGAATTTTTACCTCTGTATGCTATATAATATGCTTATTTATATGTCCAATATTATGAATCCTTCATGATAAATGATATGCTATGATTTGGAATATGAATTATATTACATGACCTGCAAGAGTCAGTCTAGTGGATAGTTAGGCATGCCTAATAGAGTCTTTTAGCTGCAGCCCTCTATTCCGTTTGGACCCCAATCAGGTCCCCGTTTGGATCCTCGCGATCCCTGTATGTATTTGGATCTTGTTTAAGGTCCCCTCTGTAAAATATTTTGAATGTGATAAAATACAATGGTTTTCGATTTGTACCCGTAAGGTACTGTCTGTATACTCGTTATCCACTATTGTGAGTCAGCAGGTGCTCTGATTGTTTTGTTCTGCTTTGATATGATTACAAGAATATGATATTCGAATGTGCATAATGATAAGTATGAGAAGTCAGTTGATATGTATATGAATGTGGATATGAGCTTTTGAACGTATATTTCTATTATGCAAGTATGATTTTATATCTGACATGATTATCCGCATATGTCATATCGTATGTGTTATGCTTTAACGACGATTGTGAATAGCCATCCACTCTTTTGTTCTGTGTTTCCCCACTAAGCATTATCGCTTAATACGGTGTTCTATCCGTGCAGGTGTGGAAGGTGCTGTGTTTCGGGAGAGTCGCCGCCAGTCAAGCCAACACAGAAGGGATTAGTGTTAGGGCTTATTTTTGTAGTAATTTTATGATGATTTTTTTTGTATAGAACTCTCATTGTATCAGTAATTTTGTAAGCTTCCGCATTGTATATTATGGTTATGTAATTATACTGTTTTGGCGATTGATCAGAACATTATTGTCATGATTTTGTTATATTAATGTATGATCAGTTGTTGTTTCTCTAAAGGTTTAATTTTTCGCTGTATTCTCGTATGCTTTTGATGTATGAATGTATGCTTTGTATCGATCTGTTTGGTGTGACACCCCTGCTCCTACGGCATCTCACTCTAATGCGGATGGTTCGCCTATGTATGGGTAGGGGATGTTACACTTACTCCCAAATCTATGGTAATTGAAGGTTTTTTTTTTGGGTTCTGTCAAATTGGGTGTCCATGGTAGTTAATCTGATTGATTTTTGTGATTCTTTTTCTATTAACACGGAGACAGAGTTAGAGTCTTCATGTATCCCAGCAACATTTAAGGTATTATTTTTTAATAAGAATGATTTGCACTATCTTTTACGAATGTTTACATTTCTGATATATATGATTTGCACTATCTTTTACGAATGTTTACATTGCTGATATATGGGGTTCCGATTATGAAAAGTTTCTAGTGTTGTATTTGTGAAAAACATGTCTTATTGCTTCTATGCAAAGTTGTTGCAAATGTTGAGCTTATTGAATAATATCTCACTTTTTATATTAGTTTTTGGTATCTTATTTTGCTTGATGTCAACTGCTAAATTTGGAGTATTGAACTTCTAAGATTGTTGCAGTGCTTCTGAATTTTATAAGCACCTATTCATTTTTCCCTTTTCAGATTAAATCTATCTTGCTTATAAACCTTCATAATTTCTGCAAGCCATCATATGTTTATAACTAATCCTTTTTAATCTCTTCTTATTCTTTTGGCTGCAGTAATATGATTGTTGGTTTTTGTTATGATGGTGGATGGGAGACGAAACAGTCAGTATATGAGTTTGACCCTCATATAATAGTGAGTTGCAAAGTTTTGTATTGAGGAGTAATACTAGGTAGCTGTTTTGACTATGGTTACGATTTAATTTGTTCAAGTGTGAACCTCTCATGATTTGATCAAGTTCTCTTAGTTGTTCCTTGTGCTGATTTCATCTTTGCTACTTGATGACTTCCATTTTGTAGCTTCTAGTATTTTTAATGGAAAATCTCTTTTGTATCTAGCTTTACATACAGATTAGCATTTGAAATATTTAGAATTGGAATATTTCACATTCACTTGTTTATCATATTCTTGATATTTTCTCTGTTTTGTCCTATTTATTCCATAAGTGAATCTGGGATTCTGCTCTGATTGGTTTTTAGAGGATCAATTGGCTAGACTAAAGCACCCACCTTCTTATATACGTACAAGGGTCTGAATAAGATCCAACTTAATACCTCATTGTCCTAATTATTAGTAAAGCAAGTCTTTTTTAAGCATATATTACCACTGCTATGCTAATTTACTGCTATGATAATAAATGGATAAAAACGTTTTGGATCATTAAACGTTTTATGATTTTAAGAAGCTAGTCGTTGGATTAGTTATGAGTGAAAATATAAATTGGATATTAGTACCAACTATCGAGTGCAAGGAATGTTAAATCTTCCAACAATCACCTGTTAGATACCTATAAAAATATGTTTATTTATTTATTTATTTTTTCTACTCTAATTTGGCTTATAAATTGATGTATTAGCCTATTAGGTGCAATAATACATCAGCTAAAATATACAAATGCTACCTAAATAATAATTAGTTAAATAAATTATTATTCTTTTTCTTAGTTTTAGCTATCTGACTGTCACTTGGCGTGAAAGTTATTCCATTGAGATTGCCTCAATTTCATTGGCTATTTATTTCTTCTTACTTTTTTTTTAATATATACAAATATATATATATATATATATATATATATATATATATATATATATATGTATATGTATATATATATATGTATATATATATACATATACATATATATATATACATATACACATATATATTTCAATAGACTTTTATTGTGTTAGGCTCAATTGTGAATTGTGAAATGATAAGTTTTAGCACAATTTTAATTGACATTTATCTATTTATGAAATGATAAGTTATTGATATTGTCCCGGTTATATTATCAATAAGAAAATTTTCTTAAATTTCATTATGAATTTTTGGATTATTTTTATTTATAAGTAAAATTGACATTTAGCTATTCGGTTGCAATTTTGGATTATATTTATTTATAAGTAAAAAATTTGATTAAAATTTTACAATTTCTGATATTAAAAATAGGAACGGAATTACTCTACTGTTGCTAAATTTAGCAACCGAATCCACTTTCCGTTGCTAAATTTAGCAACGAAATTTAAATTCCATTGCTAAATCTGACCAATATGTGTTTCAATAAATTGATCAATATTACCAACGAAATTGATTTTTCCGTTGCTAAATTAGCAATAGAAAAAAAAAATTCGTTGCTAAATTGAGCAACGGAAAAAAAATTCCATTGCTAAAAATTAGCAACGGAAGAATTAGCAACCAAAAGTTCCATTGCTAATTTCTGTTGCTATTTTTAATTAGCAGCGAAAAATGTCAAATTTTCTTTGCTATTTTCCATTGCTAAATTGTAATTTTTTTTGTAGTGAAATCAAAAATAGAATCTAAGCAGAAGAAGAAGATCATGCTCCAAAAATCTAACCACTTACCTTTCTTAAAACTCTTACACAACTCTTCATACCAATCCAAGCTCAAAACTTAACTTAGGGTAAACAAATGGGAAGAAGAACAAGAAGAAAAGAGAAGGGAAAGAGCAGAAATGAAGAACAAAGGAATGAAGAAGGAGAAGAAAAGATGATGGCCGGCCAACTAATAGATTTAAGGCCACCAAATCTCATTAATTTCCCTTATATATATATCTTGACTCATGCTAGGTGTCACTCTCACATATAGCCACTTGTCAAGCTCTAATTAAAATCCCACTAAGTCCTTGGCCAAATACCAATTACTTCCTCATACAAATTCTTTTATTTGAAAACTTATTTTCTCTTTCAATTACATCCCTACAATTCCACAATTTCATACCTGTACAAATACTATGATACCCTTTTCTATACAATTAACACTGCAATTCTTCTAGGGTACACTTCGGGTCCTTATAGTAGTAATCCTTAATGATTACTTACTCTTACGACTCCAGAGTTAGTGATTCTTAGTGGTCACTATGTCTTATGGCTCTACATCTCGTGTATCCAGTTTAGCGATTTCTACCTTATTGTTACTAGGGGCAAAATAAGAAAATGGATTAAAATGAATAAATATGAAGTAATAAGAGAAATAATGTAAATCAGGACTAAATTGTAAGGATTTAAAAGTATTAGGGGTATAATTGTAATTATGCTTAATAATGAGGAAAAATAAGTAATTAATTAGTTAAAAAAGTGATAAGATAAATAAATATGGATTAAATATGAAATTATTCATAAGATATAGTTTAAGGACTAAATAATAATTTTACATGTTAAATAATGAATTAAGTATGAAATGTGGATAACTAATGGCATATTTGTAATTATAGTGAAATTGAATGGCAAAATCGTAATTTAATGAAAATATAAGGATTAAAATGTAATTTGATTTGGAAATAGTATTTTAAGGACTAAATGGTATTTTGTATGTCAAATAATGATAAAAAAGTAAAAATAAGATTAATTAATGGCATTATTGTATTAATTAAGGGCATTATTGTAAATAAGTGAAAATGAGGGTAATATTGTAATTTAGTAAAAGTTTAGGGACTAAATTATAAAATAATGATAGTAATATTAATTAAAGTACTAAAATGTAATTTGACAAGGAAATTGACTAGTAGATGTAATTATAAGGATAATGAAAAATTATTGTATAATGTAATTAAAGAAATAATGATAATAATAACAATAATAATGTCAAATATGGTACAATAGTTAATGGTTATGTTAATTAAAGCATTGTAAATAACAATAACGTTACGGATTAAAATTAATCATGCTAATACTTAACTAAATATGTAAGCTTTAATAGTATGATAATAGGAAAATATATATATATATATATATATATATATATATATATATATATATATATATATATATATATATATATATATATTTGTATAATAGTATTAATTATGAAAAATAATATTAGTTAATTAATAAAGAATAAATGAATTAAGTGGTATAGCTATTAAAAGTAAAAGCATGAAAGTATATAAATGAACGGATAAATTGACAATAGTAAATATTAGTTATAAGAATATTGGGTATGGAATATAAACATAGTTTAATTAGTGGAAATTAAGTGTTAGGTTAAGTGATTGATTATATTAATATTAATATATGAAAATTGATATAAGAAAATTTTAAATTATGCATGTATGTATGTTTTTAGAAATGAAAAATTTAGAATATGTATCCACCACTGGACATTTTAATACTCAAAACGTAGTATTGTTTACTACGCGTAAGTTATAGAAGTAGAAACCTTAAAGTGGACGAGATTTTAGTGACAATCAAAAGAAATAACGAAAAGCAAGGATGAAGACGTATGCATGGCATGTATATGATCGTGAAGAATAATTTTAAAGTTTATGTATAGATAAGTTTATGTATTTATGTAAGCATAGTTTTCAAAAAGAATAACATATGGACTATTAAATTGTTTCTGTGTATGTATGTTAGTGATGTTTGGAAAAAAAAAAATTATTGCACTGTTTACTGTAACGTAACTTGTGAGCTAATGGATCATCATACATATAGTATAGAAAGTTTATCGAAAGTTAAGGGTGTTACACTCTATGTACAGTGATGCATCTAGAAATGACTTGGATTGTGTTCTAATGCAAAATGGTAAGGTCATAACATATGCTTCACGACAATTGAAACCATACAAGCAGAACTATCCTACACATGACTTGAAATTGGCAGTTGTGGTGTTTGCCTTGAGAATATGGTGACATTATAGGTATGGTGGGAAGTGTAGGATTTATATCGACCATAAGAGACTCAAGTATTTACTCACCGAGAAGGAACTTAACTTAAGACAGCATTAATGGTTGGAATTGTTCAAGTACTATGACTGTATGGTTGATTACCACCCGGGGAAAGCTAATGTTGTAGCAGATGCCTTGAGTAGGAATATAATTTTAGCACTATTATTGCAATATAGTAGATGGAGATTTGCCTCAGATGGAGCTCCGGTAGCTCAATGAAAAGCAAGACCTAATCTGAGATAGATGATAGTCAATGTACAGAAAGATGATCTTAAGTTGCAACAGGTAGTGCAAGAGACCAGAGATAGAGAACGAACTAACTATTCAATGAAGGAAGATGGAAGTCTGTACTATAAAGGCAAATTGTGTGTACCAGCAAATAGTGAATTGAAGAAAAAGCTACTTCATGAAGCACATAATAGAGTATTCACCATGCATCCTGGAGGTAATAAGATGTACCAGGATCTAAAGCAATTTTATTGGTGGCTTGGAATGAAGGAAGATGTCGTAGAATATGTGTTCAAGTGCTTAATATGTCAGAAGGTGAAGGCTGAACATTAAGTTCAGTCTGGTCTATTAAATCCTATTCCAATTTCTAGTGGAAATGGGATAATATCACCATGGACTTTGTGACAGGCCTTCCCCTTACACAGAAGAAGCATGATGCAGTTCGGGTGATAGTGGACAGACTTACTAAATCAACACATTTTATAACAGTCAAGCCTACTACCCCATGGATCGATTGGCTGAATTATATGTGTCAAAAATCGTTCGACTGCATGGAGTGCCAATATTTATTATATCTGACCAAGATCCACGATTCACTTTAAGATTCTAGAAAGGTTTACGAACAGCTTTGGGTATGCGGCTCAGTTTTAGCATAACTTTTCATCCACAGACGGATAGGCAATCTGAAAGAGTCATACAGGTCTTAGAAGATATGCTATGAGGATGTGTTATGGATTTCCCAGGTAGTTGGCATAAGTACCTCCTACTCATGGAATTTGCTTATAACAATAGCTATCATGCTAGTATTGGTATGACACCTTATGAAAACTTGTATGCCTGAAAGTGTAGAACACCTAAGTGTTGGACAAAATTGAACGAGAATAAGATGATCGGGCCTAATCTAGTATAAGATATTGAAGAGAAGGTTAAGAAAATTCAATAGAAATTAAAAATAGCTAGTGACTAGTAGAAGTCATACGCTAATTTGAAACGGGAGGACATTAAGTATGTATGCAGTTAGGGATAAAGTCTTCTTGAAAGTTTCACCCTAGAGGAAAGTGCTATGATTTTGGAAGAAAGGGAAGCTTAACCCGAGGTTAATAGGTCCATATGAAGTCCTTAAAAGGATTAGACCTGTAGCCTATAGATTAGCTTTGCCTCAAGAATTAGCTAAGCTGCATGATGTATTCCATTTTTTAATGCTTCAAAGATACCGGTCAAATGAATCGCATGTGCTACCAATCCAAGAGATTCAGGTTCAACTAGATTTCTCATATGATGAAGAACCAAAAGTCATCCTAGCTAAGGAAATAAGGAAACTTCGAAATAAGCAAGTTCCTTTGGTAAAGGTGCTTTGGCAACATCATAGCTTGGAAGAAGTAACTTAGGAGCCTAAATTGAAAATGAAAGCTCAGTACCCACATTTCTTTAGTATAGGGGGAGAGAATTGTAAGCCCCAAAATATACCCTAGTCATATTAAGGTGTAATTAGGGTTGGCCGGTGTGACGTGCGCCAAACCCCAGGAGGCCCCGAAGACCTGCTTTTAGGGCATTCGAAAGAGGTTCATGAAACTTGTAAGAGATTTACAAGGGCGTCTATTTTTGGCAACAAGGAGGTGTTTTGGAGTCGCCACCCAATAGAACATTGGAAAAAGTAGTCTAGCCTCACTGAGCCTAAGACAGCGCATGTGTGTCTATTTTGGGCAATCAGAGATATTTTGGACACCTCCTTCCAATAGAACATTGGGAGGACCGTCTAATCTCGTGAAGCCTAAGACGATGCATACACGTTTATTTTGGGCAAGCCAGAGATATTTTTGACACCTCTTTCCAATAAAACACTGAAAAGATCATCTAATCTCGTGGAACCTAAGACAATGCAAATTGAGCCTATTTTGGGCAACAAGAGATATTTTGGAGATTCCACCCCAATAGAACATTGAGATGGTCCTCTAACCTCGTTGAGCCAAAAACTAGAGAAGGTTCGGGACTTCCCATTTATTCATACCTTGATTAAGTTATAATTGAGTTTTGAATTTAAGATTTCATTCCCTTTCTCATATAATTTAATGCATTAATTAAAGTGCATATCATTCACGTAATAAAAATGATAAACGAAAGCAGTAAAGAAGCAAGATTAAAATAGAATAAATGAAAATCCAATAAATTACAACAAAACTAGGGGCGAAATACAACCTCCATTATAAATGACATGTAATCATACAGAAAACGGGGCATTTATTAGGGATGAGGACAATGGTCCTCGCATGCATACTTACAAAAACAATTTTAAAGCATCAATTTTATTTGATAAAAATTAGGACATTGCTCCCATTTTATTAGTAAAAGTTCTAATTTAATTAATATAAATATTTAGCAATTTTCATGTTAGCGGAATAAAATGATATTTACATTAAATGGAAATTGAAATAAAGAGGAGTAGGGTAAAAGAATAGACCTGAATAAAGTTCTCAGATCATCGCGGTGTCCTCCATTTTTAATAATCCAAATCCAATAAAGAAACAACAAAGCTCACAAAAACAAAAATCATGTTAGTGCAACAATTAAAGTAAAATAAACATGAAAAATAAATAAAGGAAAAGAATATATGAAAAATTATCATGAAAATAAAGAAAAGAAGAAAAAAGTGACAAAAGAAAGTGGAGGAGAAAGGCCCATGGACGGCCCATATCGCACGAAAGACAGGCATCCTTGGGCCGACCGACGGGTGGAGGCGAAAACCATCGATGGCCCATCGCTCAGCTAAGCGACGGCCATCGGTGGAGCCTCTGCCCGTCGGTCGTCCCTAACCCGGAAAAAAGAAAGAAAATTAACCGAAAAACTGTTTTATTTTGAATAAAATGGAATTTTATGCGTGAAATCAGTATGAAAGGATAAAATCCAGAAGTGGATGATTCATAATGTTTACCCTCGGAATATTACCTTCGAAATTGAATGTCACGTGATTTCTGTCCCTTGAATTTTACAAGGATTAATCCGTAATGTGTAATTTTAGGAGATTTTTTACTGCAAAATCGTACCTTTTGAAAACAGATCAAGAAAAGAAAATTATATTTTTCCTTCATGATATTTTGGTAGCAATTATGAATGCTAAAATGGCTAGATCGGATAAAAATGAATTAATCTCGTTCCCTCAGATTCACCTTGGTTTGAAGAATATTTGATAAAAAATAAAAGCAAGAACTTTTTGTGAGAAAACTCTATATTTCTTAAAAATTGTTAACCCTGAATAATGAGCCTTAATCTCCTATTTATAGGTTAAGGAAAATCATTCAAATAAATTCAAATTTGGAATTTAAATTTGAAAAAGATTTCTGAAATCAGAATTAAATCCGAATGATTTGCAGAATATTCTCAAAATCAAATTAGAGATTTGAAAATATTTGAAAAGATTTGGAAGATATAGGAAATCTTGAAAATATATTTGAAAAGATTTGGAAAATATTGGAAAATCTTTGAAATATTTTCGATAAGATATGAAAATCTTATAAAATCCAGTCCAATCTTGCAGCAGATCAACGACCGACAGGCATCGGTCACGGGGGCGTCTGTGGATTGCCGATGGGCCCCTCACACGAGCGACGGGCATCGTTTCCGCGAGAGACGGGCCCGTCCTGAGCGAGCGACAGGCGCTGCTCGTGCGAGGGAGGCTGTCCTTCGAAACGAATGACATGCGTCCCTCTTACCAACAGGTCTCCCGTCGGTGAAGGAAAAAACAAGATTGTCCAAAGACAAACTCATCCTGACACTCGAAAATCTCTTATCTTGTAGAAAAATCCTCAATACTTGTAAATTCGAAGAGCGAAAGCTAACAACTTTCATCCATTTGCCCGAAAATAGGCATTGATATCTTCATCGGGTAACTCTAATCTAGACTGCTTCGGGACCCGGTATCTACAGTTGCCCCTAATTTTGGAGAAACTATTATAGTAGTGTCTAGATGAGCCAAATTTTAGAGAAGAAGGAAAGAGATGCGTACCTGAGGCAGTCCCTTACCTTCCGAGGTGTGCTTAAGAGGGTGACCTTTCGCTACCAAGCCATGGTGTATTTTACCACAACCCTTTGACGATTCATTTTGCCAGCTTCATTTTACTTGCCTCCTCTCGGCTTGCACGATATTTGACTGTTGTGAGATGCAGTGTTATCCAACTGTAACCCAATTGCGATATGTTCTATCGCATGTGTCCCGCTGGCCTCGTCTCGGCTTGCACAGTGTCTAAATGCCTTGAGAAGTAGTGTTCTCTAACTATAACCTAATTGCGATTTGTTCTATAGCGTGTGTCCCGCTGGCGTCGTCTCGGCTCGCACGGTATCTGAGAGTTGTGAGAGGTAGTGTTATCTAACTACAACTCAGTTGCGATTTGTCCTATCGCATGTGTCCTGCTGGCTTCATCTCAGCTTGCACGGTGTCTGAATCTCATGAGAAGTAGTGTCCTCTAACTACAACCCAATTGCGATTTGTTCTATCGCATGTGTCCCGTTGACCTCGTCTCAGCTTACATGGTGTCCTTGCTAACCCCCATCCGATCTGCAAGGAGTGTGATTGAGTATTCTGTCTTGCTAGCCCTTTCCGGGCCTGCACGACATGATCTTGCTAACCCCCATCCGGTCTGTAAGATATGATTTTTGATTTGCTGACCCCCATTCGGTCTGCAAGATATAATTTTTGATTTGCTGACCCCCATCCGGTCTGCGTATTAACCATTATCTGAATAACGTAGTGTCTAATTTGCTAACCACCATCCGGTTAGCCTAGAGCTTAACTACTTACCATCCTCGGGTCGCGTGGCGTCATGTTCCTGTGGTTATAAAATACTTTATTAATTCATTGCAAATTAATTCATTTCACAAATGTAAATTCATAAACATTTTTTATGTCGTATTTTATTTTCATCTTTCTTACTTATCGTGTTATCAAATATTTTGAAAGTGCAAGTAAGATATTGGCAATAATGGAAATATACAAGATGAAATATAAATTTAACAAAATGTAAGTTTCACTAACAAAATGCAAATTTTGTACAATAAATATACAAGTACAATGATATAAACTCCCTGAATACACTATAGGGGAAAGTAGTCCGAGGGCTCCTCCGGGTCTTCCTCGTCATCTGATACGTATACCGGCTGACTATGAGATGAAGATGCAGACGGCCCGGCTCTAGAGGTGGGAGGCCGATTGTGAGGTGCTAAGGGCCCAGCCCCTGGATCTAAAAGCGGAGGGATGGCGACAAGTGCGGATATTGGCTGTCTCGTCGCAGGGGTAGCCTGCTGGAACTAAACCTGAGCATACCCATCCAAGAAAGGCTGAGCACAAACGCAGATGAACTCCAATATGTCTCTGACCACACCACCCGGCTCCATAAAGGCCCTCGACAGTCTCGTGGTCTGGTCTCTGGCTGCATCCCTGATGTCCGTGAGCCTAGTCTCTGTCTGCTCCCTGAACTCCCTAATGGATGCAGATATGGGTGGTATAGCACCCTCCAACCTTTCCATTCGAAATATGAGGGAAGTGACAGACTCATCAATCACCTGGACCGCCTCTGTGACGCGTACCGAACCCCGTGGGATGCCCCGACCGCCCGCCTTTAAGGCGATCGAGAGAGGTTCATGAGAACTTGTAAGGTATTTACAAGTGCGTCTATTTTGGGCAACAAGGAGGTTTCTTGGAGTTGCCACCCAATAAAACATTAGAAAAGTTCATCTCGCCTCAGTGAGCCTAAGACGGCGCATAATATCCATTTTGGGCAAGCCTAAGGGATCTTGGAGGCATTCACCCCAATAGAACATTGGAATGACCCTCTAACCCTATGGAGCCTAGGATTATAAATTGAGTCTTTTGGTGGGACACAAGAGGTGTCTTGGAGATCCCATTCCAATGGAACATTGAAATGGTCCTCTCGCCTCGTTGAGCTCAAAGACCAAAGATGGTTCGGGACTTCTCATTTATTCATACCTTGATTTAAGTTAAAATTGAGTTTTGAATTTAAGTTTTCATCCCTTTTCTCATACGTTTAGATGCAATAATTAGAGCGCAAGTTGGTCACATAAAGAAAGCGGTAAATAAAGTATAATTAAAATAAAGTATATAAAAATAAATTACAACAAAACTAGAGGCAGAATACAACCCCCGTTGTAAAATAAGTATAAATCATGCATAAAACGGGTTATTTATTAAGAGTGAGGACATTGGTCCTCGCATGCATAATTAAAGAAAATAATTTTGAAGTGACGATTTATTTTGATGAAAAATTAGGACATTGGTCCCATTTTGTTAGAAAAATCCAATTTATTTACTATAAATATTTTATGCGATTTTTTAATTAACGTGCATGAAAATAAATAAATTTATTACAAATTACATATTAAATAATAAAAGCAAATAAAAGCAAAATAATACTAAAAATGCTAAAAAGATATCCCACAAAAATTATGCTTTCAAACCTCCATGGGCTCCCACTTGGCATTGGAACACTCACACATGAAAAATAATTATGTTGAAATAAAAACACAAATGAAAGATGATGTTAGTAATGAAAAATGAATTAAACATGTAACATGTAAAAAAATGAATTAAAATAAAACAACATGCATAATGTATGACAAATTAATTAGATGGCATAATAAAATATAACTTAACACATGAACAATTTAACATGCATAAATAATAGAAATAACAACAATAAAATTTAACATGCATGAAAACATAAAAATAATGATGATGATGATGATAACAATAATTAATTATAATAATAAACAAAACTAATAAAAATAATAATGATGTTGATAATAGTAATGATAAATATTAATAATAATAATAATTACAATACTAATCACAATAATAATAACAAATAATAAATGATGATAATGTCAAAAAATATGAACAATCAAATTAAATATGCAAGTAATAATAATAATAATAATAATAATAATAATAATAATAATAATAATAAATAAGAATAGTAAATAAAAATAATGATGGTAATAATAATAGTAAATTATAATAATAATGATGATGATAATAATATATGAACAACAATAATGACAAGAATATGAACATGAACAATTAAATATAGAAATAAGAATAAGAAATAATAATAAAAGATTAAATAAAAGATTAAGAATAAGAAATAATAATATGAGATTAAGAATAAGAAATAATGATATGAACAAAAATAATGACAAGAATATGAACATGAACAATTAAATATAGAAATAAGAATAAGAAATAATAATAATAATAAAAGATTAAATAAAAGATTAAGAATAAGAAATAATAATATGAGATTAAGAATAAGAAATAATAATATGAACAATTAAATAAAAGATTAAAAATAAGAAATAATGATATGAACAATTAAATAAAAGATTAAGAAATAAGAAATAAGAAATAATGATATGAACAATTAAATAAAAGATTAAGAAAAAAGAAATAATGATATGAACAATTAAATAAAAGATTAAGAATAAGAAATAATGATAGGAACAATTAAATAAAAGATAAGAAATAAAAAATAAAATAAATAATAGATCTAAAACAATTTACATGATAGTTAACTAATTGTAAACAAAAATAAATTGAAAATTAAAAGTTGAGCCAAGAATGTTTACCCTCAAATTTGATGTGATGAATGAAGTTGGATAATAATTCCTTGCTTTGATTTGATAAAAATAAAATATAATGAAATTTTATCCCAAGAACGAATAATTGATTTATTTGTCTTAAGAAAAAATTATGAAAATCAAGAAGTAAAAAAATTCACAAGAACAAATAATTGATTTATTTGTCTTAAGAATTAAATTAAAAAAAATCAAATTAGAACACTTGGAGAATTTTTCTTGAACAAGAAAAAAATAAGAAGAAGAAGAAGAAGATGAAAAAGAGAGAAAACAATATTTTTCTTAAGAAAAATCCCCCCAAAATCCTTTTGACCTTTTTATTACCCCAAAATTCAGAATTTTTTAATTAAGAAATTAAATTGATTTAATTCCAATAACTACAAAAAAACCACTGAATTTTATGGGTTGGAAGATAAAAAGCTTTTAGAATTAAATAATGCAAAAAAAATGAGTTAAAAAGCATTAAAAATGAAGAAAATATGGCCAAAAATCGGAAAAACAGCCAAAAGGGGCGCAATGGGGCGTCAGGGGGCGACCGACGCTCATCGGTGCGCCCGACGTGCGTCGGTGCGCACAGGGCGAGCGCGCCCGGCACCCGTGAATTTTTTTTTCTTTTTTTTTTTTAAATTTTCCCTAAAACAAAATAATTTCAAAATATACCCTTTTGTCCCAAAATAATTTTTAAAACACTTAAAATATTTTTTTTTAAAATACATTTTTATTTATTTCTAATAAATCAATTTGACAAGGAAATCATCACTTACAACTTTCGTTTTTGCCTATAAATCGGCACACTTAATTTTATCATTGGGTAATCCTGATTTAGGCTGACTCGGGACCCGGTATCTACAGTTGCCCCTAGTTTTGGGGAAACTAATGCACTAATGTCTAGGTGAGCCTAAACTCAGAAAAGGGAAAGAAACGTGTACCTGAGGCAGTCGTCTTTTCGGAACGGATGATGCTGTTGTGGTGGTTGTCGCCAGCTTGTCGGCGTGTCGAAGCGGTAGGGCCGTGATTGTGCTAACCCTCCATGGAGTGGTAGTGCCGTCATCGTGCTAACCTTTCTGAGATTTGAAGCAGTAGTGCAGTGGTCTTGCTAACCTTCCGTAGAATGGTAGTGCCGCCATCGTGCTAACCCTTCTGAGTTGGTGAAGTGGTAGTGCCGTGATCGTGCTAACCCTCCGGGGAGTGGTAGGGCCGTCATCGTGCTAACCCTTCTGAAGTGGTAGTGCCGTGGTCGTGCTAACCTTCCGTAGAATAGTAGTGTCGCCATCGTGCTAACCCTTCTGAGTTGGCAAAGTGGTAGTGCCGTGATCGCGCTAACCCTCCGGGGAGTGGTAGTGTCGTCATCGTGCTAACCCTTCTGAAGTGGTAGTGTCGTGGTTGTGCTAACCTTCCGTAGAATGGTAGTGCCGCCATCGTGCTAACCCTTCTGAGTTGATGAAGTGGTAGTGCCGTGATCGTGCTAACCCTCCGGGGAGTGGTAGTGCCGTCATCGTGCTAACCCTTCTGAAGTGGTAGTTCCGTGGTCGTGCTAACCTTCCGTAGAATTGTAGTGCCGCTATCATGCTAACCCTTCTGATTTTTTAAAGCGGTGTTGTCTGTGAGCCCTTTGGTTGATTGTTGGATTGATGTTTGAACTGATGTTTGGATTGATGTCGTTTTGGTTGGTTGCCCCCTGAGAGGCCTTTGGTTAATGCTTGGATTAATGCTTGAACTGATGTCGTCACTCGCCTTTTGCCGGTGTCCGCATCAAATCTCTCTTTCTGCAAAATAGGGAAACTAAAATATGCAGGAAAAAATAGTGAGCATGCAAGTGAAATGCATGGGTTATGCAGAAATGAAGGATAAGAATTCATCTAAGTGGACTTAGAGATAATAGCCAGTCTGACTGTAATTTGCGATAGGATCGATGCCTTTTGGAATTGCCTATGAATTTCATGTCTTTGGGATTGCGAGGTTCTCATCTGATACCTGTAGTCATTATTTGAAGGTAGTACGTCCCTTGTAGATTTTCACACTAGCTTTTCTTAGCGGGAAATGCATCCTTTGCGGATTTTCACATAACCCTGTGCCTTATTTTTTGCCTAAAATGGACCCAACCCAATCCAGCAGCTTTTTTTTTTAAGGATAGACTGCCTATTTCCAAATTTTCACCCTATCATTTTGCCTAATTTTTGCTTAGAGCGCCAGTTACGGTTTTCATCTCTAACGGCTTTTTTTTTTTTTTTTGCAGAGAAGTTACAGCTATTGCCAAAAATCTTTCAAGCGCAATCGGCATGTGGTTACACCCATGACCATGGTTGTATGAGCTTGATTGATTTCACAAATAATAACAGGATAAGTCAGCTGAAGCGCTTGAGCGGTGAGAGTGGATGACTTTGATCATACAAAGTGAGCTGCTATGATCATACCAATATATCGTTACATAAACGCATGTGTTTCAATTCGATTTCATTAATCATGATCATTGTTTGACATTAATCTCAAAGAATATATGACCTCATCTAATCTCGGGATAAATCTTGGAAGCATCAAACTCCTGTTATCAATCAACCCTCTCGGGTTTTACGATTGAATATTTTCTCTCAGCTCTTTAAATTTTGGTTTTTGAAGCAAATTCTAGATGCAACGTTGGGGATGAGACTCAACTCAAATGCATAAATGCACTTGTGGCTCCCCGCTTGAAGCTCATGAAACACTATATGCCTCTTCCTATGTACCGAACCTTATTAGAAGGTCATCTCCACTGATTGGATAAGACTGAACCAAGAATCAAAAGGTCTTACTTTGGTTGTAACGTTAGGCTTAGGTAGATGGCTATCAAAGGAGGATCAGGTTGCTAGAGAAGAATTACCGCTCAACTCAATGGCGTACTGGAAAGGTATTCTTGAATTTGGATTTGATAATACTTTTAGCTCATTAAGCTTAGAACAAAAACTAAGTTAGAGTGATTGCCATAGGAATTCATCAAGAGATTACTATCTTGAGCTCAACTTTTCTTTCTTTTTTTTTTCTTTTTGCTTTTTTTTCTCTTTTTTTTTTTTTTTTGCAAGCTCATGTCTTTAGCATGACTAAACCCTCTTCCTGAAGTGTAAACTCAATCATATCAGGGCAATTTTTGATAACCCCAAAGAATTGTCAATGATGTAGAATTATCAATGATGTACATCCATCCTTACTAGAACGGCCATTCTTCTAAGGGGAGTGTAGACACCGGGGTCTGAGTCAGATTTTGATGGCAATTTTGGGTACTAGATAAATTCCTCCAAAAATAATAATAAATAAAATTAAAAATTAAAAAATGGAAAATGGCTAATTTAATTATTATTAAATTTAGGTTAATTAATTAGTTAATATTTTAGGATAGTTAAAATTGAAAAACAAAGAAAATAGATATAGGGTTTAATTAAATAAATTAGATTGATAATTTAAAAAGATTAATTAGATAATATAGGCATAAAAATATAGGGTATTCAATTAATAGAGGTTTGATTAGTTAGTATTTTAGTTTAAGTAAATTAGTTAAAATTGAAAAATTAAAAATGGAGGAAATTATTAAATGACCCAAAAACCAACCCTAATTTTAGGGTATAAAAAGAAAAGAATGAAGAGGAATGAGGAGGCTCTCGGCAGACCAAGAAAAAGACCAAGAAAAAGAAAAGAAAGAGAAAGCAAAGAAAGAGAGAGCACGGGGGAAAACCCAGGAAACCAAAAGAGAAAAGAGAGGGACAATGAACACAAATCAAAGGGAAGAAGAAATAATAAAAGGGAAACCAAATAAAACAAAGAAGAAAAGAATAAAAGGGAAACCAAATAGAAAAGAGAAAGAAGAAGTAAAGGGGACCAGAGGAGAGGAGCAGCCACGGGAACAGAAGACGCCGTGAAGAAGAGAAAAAGAAGAAAAGAGAGGGACAGTGAACACAAATCAAAGGGAAGAAGAAATAATAAAAGGGAAACCAAATAAAACAAAGAAGAAAATAATAAAAGGGAAACCAAATAGAAAAGAGAAAAAAGAAGTAAAGGGGACCAGAGGAGAGGAGCAGCCACGGGAACCGAAGACGCCGAAGAGAAGAGAAAAAGAAGAAAAGAGAGAGGAAGGAGGCAAGGCCTCCGCCGGCCAGCCACGACGCCGTACTGCCGCACGCGCCCCGCCGGAGTGAAGAGGAGACCCGGACGAAGCTGATGGTGGTCGCCGATCAGCCGCAGTCGCCGGCGTGGAGGAGATCGGCGAGAGAAGAGGGGACGCTGCCGACGCGACTTTCGGCCTATTCCGGCGACCAGCCAGCGCGTGACCGGCGGCGATGGACTCCCGGCATTCCGATGTACCTCGCGGCGGTGGAGGTGTGTACCACCGACGGCCTCCGGTGGCTCCGGCGAGGGAAATCCGGTAAGTCCTATTTATATTTATTTATTTTAAATATATTATTATTATTAATTAATTAATATTAATATTATTATTATTATTATTATTATTATTATTATTATTATTTTGGTTATTTATTATTATTATTATTTATTTTCTGTTTATTAATATTATTATTATATTATTATTATTATTATTATTATTATTATGTTTATTTATTATTCGGTGTTTATATTATTATTATTATCTTTATTATTATTATTATTTGTTTGGTGTTTATTTAATATTCTGTTTTTAGTATTATTATTATTATTAGTTGATTTACTAGTTTACATTATTATTATCTAATTTGTTTGATTTATGCATTATGGTGTTATATTGTTTATAATTGTTATTAGCATTAATTAATTTATGTTTATTTTACTTTCCTTGCTATTATTATGCTTATTGTTATTATTATTGTGTTTATTATTATTGTATATATTTTTAGTTACTGTTATTTATTATTTATTTGAGTTATTATTTATTATTCATTATTATTTTATGTAAATAATTTTATATCGCTGTAATAAAAATGGATTAATGTTTTATAGTAATTAATTTGGATTTTTTGTAAAACTAAGGACCAATGTCCTATTTTCATCCAATAAATTCTTCACTAAAAATCGCTTTATAATAAATACATGCAAGGACCAATGTCCTCATTATTAATGAATAACCTATTTTATGCATGTATTGCACTTTTACAAATGGGAGTTGTATTCCGCTCCTAGTGTTATTGTAATTTATTCTTGAATGCTTTATTTTGGATTTTGCTTCCATTTACCGATTTTAGCGTGAATGATTGCGCTTTAATGAAATTGCATCGTGTGGAGAGAGAGCGAACTAATAAACTCAAAATTTGATCGTAAAATTAATCAAGGTAGAAATAGATGAGAAGTCCCGAACCCAGCTCTGGTCTTTGGGCTCAAAGAGGCGAGAGGTCTATCCGATCACTCGTTGGAACTAAGACCTCCAAGACACCTCTTGTGTCACGAGACTTAGACGTTAATCCTAGCTCCTTTGGGAGAGAGGTTAACCCTCCAAGACCCCTTTGGTTGGCCCAAAATGGATAATAAGCGCAGTCTTAGGCTCTCCGAGGCGAGAGAAACTTTCCCAATGTTCTATTGGGTGGCGACTCCATGAAACCTACTTGTTGCCCAAAATAGACGCACTCGCAATTCATTGCAAGTTGCCAACGGACCCACAAATGCTCCGATCGCCCTTGAGCGGGCGGTCGTAAGGGCGGCACGCGGGGCCCGGCGCGCTTTACAGGGAGACAAAAATTATTTTAGGCGAAGGGGTAGTTTTAACATGTGTAACAATAAAATTGGCATGCATTTAACATACCTCCATAAAGGCTTAACGGGCTAGCAAGCGATTGTGAAATAAAGGTAGAACATAGTCATTTAGAGAGCTATACAAAGAAGGGTTGCCTAAATCATTTTCTAGGTTCCGTCTTATCCAGTGATCGCTTTGACGGGTAATCAGAAAGGTTCTAGTGCTCTTAGTGAGTTTCCATCCAATCCCCTAATTGCAACTAGTTTTTTTATCCCTCAAAATTTTTCTCTCTTCAGGAGTTATATCGATGCTATCAAGATTTTCTTTAGGTTTTCCAAAGTTTCGAGATTAAATGTAATCATATTAATTGAATTAATATCAAAAAATAAATGCATTGTGATCATGAGAAATGAAATCATCAGAGACACTATATAAATACGCAAGATTGTTAATTTTATTGAAATAAGCAATACTGCAAATACTGTCATAAAAAGTGTTCTTGGAATAAAAGCAATTAAAAACATATCATCTTCTCCTCCAATCACATTCATGGTGGGGGAACTGCATTATATCCTACCCTCTTCTTCTTATCTCTTTTCTCAAGGTCAGTGATCTCCTTGGCATCAATAAGATCCTGAACTTTGTTCCTCAAGGTTCTGCAGTAATCTGTTAGATGCCCTGTATGCTGATGGTAAGCGCAGTATTGGTCCTCTCTATGCCCCGAATTTCCTTGGTTCATGGCTGGCCTGGGTGGCAGTGGTCTCAGTTTGGCTTCTTTGATCAATTTCTCCAGCACCCAAGATAGAGAGCGACCCAAATTAGAGTAGTACCTCTGAACCTGTCCAACCTCAGTGGCTGAAACCTCGGTCGACTTACCACTTCTATTACTGCTGCCTGCACCACCTGGTTTGTACCCTGACTGGTTACTATAGCCTTTCCCAGCAAAGTTGTTTTGGCTTGCTTTCTTCATCAGGTAAGCACCCTCAGCTTCTATAACAATGTGCTTAAGGGATTCCCAGTCTCTGAGCCCCTTAAAGCTGAGCAGGTCCCTCAAGTAAGGGCAAAAGTTCCTAATAAATAGCTTGATTTGGTCAGCAGTGTCAGGCTTTCTCTTCATCTCCATGACCCTATTTCTCCATCTTGTAAGGTACTCATGGAACGACTCATCATTCTTCTACTGCAAAAGCTCGAGGTCCTTTAAGATGACCTCCATCCTAGTACTGCAGTCATATTGCTTCATGAGCTCCTCAGTTAAAAGGTCTCAATCCTCTTTAGACCTCCTGTCTAACCCATGGTACCAGTCCACAGCCGGACCCACCAGACTAAGGCAGAAATAATCCACCTTCTATTTCTTGGTCAACCCTGTGCCTTCCATCACCAGGGTATACTGCTTAATGTGTGAACCTTTGGGGCAACAGCTCTTCGTCCCCCAGATCTCTGTCTTTGGGGTTGACCCCCCTTCCGATTGATAGCATGCAGGTAATGGCTTCGATCTGCTGCCTCATCCCTCTCATCGCCTCATCTTCTGCCCTAGGTGCTCTGGCCCCCACAAATTGAGGTGCTACTGCCTCTTCATTTCCCTCCTCCATGACAAAATCTTTCTCAAGATTAGGGATTATTGCCCTTTTTGGCTCAACAGGCACAACAGCTACATGTTCATTAACAGGTTGGCGAGCAGCATTAACTACAACGGGGGCTTCTCTGCCAGCAGGTGGTTCAACTTGCCCCCCAGTAGGAACCATCTGGGGCTGTGGAGCAATAGGTGGATGTGGAGCAGCTCGTGGTTGTGGAGCAGCTGGTAGTTGTGGAGTAGGACGATGAGCAATCCTATCAGCCATAGCTCCCATCATTTCCAACACTCTTCGCTCAAAATCCTCTAGCCTCCTAGCTAGGTCTTGAGTTGTTAAGGCTCCGGTCTCTTCTGCCATGGATGACTCTCTAGTCGTTGAGGGTGGCTCAGAATTCCAGTCAGACACTAATTCTATCAATCCAAGAGGCAGATCTATCCTCACCAGCCGACCGTCAGAACCCCTAGTCTACTTCGGTGAATCTATGATGGTTGAAAGATTTAAAATATTAGGATGATGCATGAATGATATATACAATGCATGATCGTGTTGATGCAGCATGGACAATCACATACAAGCAGATAGATCCTTTCAACCTTATCACTCCCACACACGAGGTAGTGTAGTCTCTTTCCTAGGTGGGCTTGGTCCATGGGTCAACAGGGAACCCATTAGACACGTATAGCGCACGTTGAAAAGCCGACAACATAACATCTCTTGCCTATTGTACATACGTATGGGTTTTGGCCTTTATATATTTGGACCTTTCAAACAGACTAAAATGAGCCCACCGGGGCATGAAAGCCTTTGATGAGTGCCCAATAATATGTTTGAATTGGTTTGATATGCAAGGGCCCACATAACAAGCATTGTATTAAGGTGCATGTAACTTAGGGGAAGTATCTATTGCCATTACATGAGTTTTGGTCAAGGGTGATGATACTTTAGGGCTACCCAAGCAAGGTCCCTACCAACGGGTCTAGCTCATCACGAGCATAACGACCGATTGGGTCTCCATTTGATATACCATAAGGTACAAGGGTTGGGCTGGTGATTATCCTTAACACTTTCCTACATTGAGTGAACGTAGGGTCGTGCTTCGGGAATGCACCGGGGTTAAAAATTGGGACCAAACTAGCATAGTTCTAAGGCTCTAGCATGGATGCAATGCAATTTTGAAAAGGGATAAAATTTTTAAATTAAAACTCAATTATAATTTTTAACCAAGGTACTTTCGAATCGAAGTCTCTATAGTCCCCAGTGGAGTCACCACTGTGACGCGCGCCGAACCCCATAGGATGCCCCGACCGCCCGCCTTTAAGGCGATCGAAAGAGGTTCATGAGAACTTGTAAGATATTTACAAGTGCGTCTATTTTGGGTAACAAGGAGGTTTCTTGGAGTCGCCACCCAATCAAACATTGGGAAAGTTCGTCTCACCTCAGTGAGCCTAAGATGGCGCATAATATCCATTTTGGGCAAGCCAAAGGGATCGTGGAGGCATTCACCCCAATAGAACATTGGAATAACTTTCTAACCCTATGGAGCCTAGGATTGTAAATTGAGTCTTTTGGTGGGACACAAGAGGTGTCTTGGAGATCCCATTCCAATAGAACATTGAAATGGTCCTCTCGCCTCGTTAAGCCCAAAGACCAGAGATCGTTCGGGACTTCTCATTTATTCATACCTTGATTTAAGTTAAAATTGAGTTTTGAATTTAAGTTTTCATCCCTTTTCTCATACGTTTAGATGCAATAATTAGAGCGCAAGTTGGTCACATAAAGAAAGCGGTAAATAAAGTATAATTAAAATAAAGTATATAAAAATAAATTACAACAAAACTAGAGGCGGAATACAACCCCCATTGTAAAATAAGTGTAAATCATGCATAAAACCGGTTATTTATTAAGGGTGAGGACATTGGTTCTTGCATGCATAATTAAAGAAAATAATTTTGAAGTGATAATTTATTTGGATGAAAGACATTGGTCCAATTTTGTTAGAAAAATTCAATTTATTTAATATAAATATTTTATGCGACTTTTTAATTAACGTGCATTAAAATAAATAAATTTATTACAAATTACATATTAAATAATAAAAGCAAAATAAAACTAAAAATGCTAAAAAGATATCCCACAAAAATGATGCTTTCAAACCTCAATGGACTCCCACTTGGCATTGGAACACTCACACATGAAAAATAATTATGTTGAAATAAAAACACAAATGAAAGATGATGTTAGTAATGAAAAATGAATTAAACATGTAACATGTAAAAAAATGAATTAAAATAAAACAGCATGCATAATGTATGACAAATTAATTAGATGGCATAATAAAATATAACTTAACACATGAACAATTTAACATGCATAAATAATAGAAATAACAACAATAAAATTTAACATGCATGAAAACATGAAAATAATGATGATGATGATAACAATAATTAATTATAATAATAAACAAAACTAATAAAAATGATAATGATGATGATAATAGTAATGATAAATATTAATAATAATAATAATTACAATACTAATCACAATAATAATAACAAATAATAAATGATGATAATGTCAAAGAATATGAACAATCAAATTAAATATGCAAGTAATAATAATAATAATAATAATAATAATAATAACAATAATAATAATAATAATAATAATAATAATAATAATAATAATAATAACATCAAAGAATATGAACAATCAAATTAAATATGCAAGTAATTATGATAATAATAATAATAATAATAATAATAATAATAATAATAATAATAATAATAATAATAATAATAATAATAATAATAAGAATAGTAAATAAAAATAATGATGGTAATAATAATAGTAAATTATAATAATAATGATGATGATAATAATATATGAACAAAAATAATGACAAGAATATGAACATGAACAATTAAATATAGAAATAAGAATAAGAAATAATAATAAAAGATTAAATAAAAGATTAAGAATAAGAAATAATAATATGAGATTAAGAATAAGAAATAATGATATGAACAATTAAATAAAAGATTAAGAATAAGAAATAATGATATGAACAATTAAATAAAAGATTAAGAAATAAGAAATAATGATATGAACAATTAAATAAAAGATTAAGAATAAGAAATAATGATAGGAACAATTAAATAAAAGATAAGAAATAAAAAATAAAATAAATATTAGATCTAAAAGAATTTACATGATAGTTAACTAATTGTAAACAAAAATAAATTGAAAATTAAAAGTTGAGCCAAGAATGTTTACCCTCAAATTTGATGTGATGAATGAAGTTGAATGATAATTCCTTGCTTTGATTTGATAAAAATAAAATATAATGAAAATTTATCCCAAAAACAAATAATTGATTTATTTGTCTTAAGGAAAAATTATGAAAATCAAGAATTAAAAAAATTCACAAGAACAAATAATTGATTTATTTGTCTCAAGAATTAAATTAAAAAAAATCAAATTAGAACACTTGGAGAATTTTTCTTGAAGAAGAAAAAAATAAGAAGAAGAAGAAGATGAAAAAGAGAGAAAACAATATTTTTCTTAAGAAAAATACCCCCAAAATCCTTTTAAAAAATCCTTTTTATAACCCCGAAATTCAGAATTTTTTAATTAAGAAATTAAATTGATTTAATTCCAATAACTACAAAAAAATCACTGAATTTGATGGGTTGGAAGATAAAAAGCTTTTAGAATTAAATTATGCAAAAAATAAAATGAGTTAAAAAGCATTAAAAATGAAAAAAATATGGCCAAAAATCGGAAAAACAGCCAAAAGGGGCGAAATGGGGCGTCAGGGGGCGACCGACGCCCGTCGGCGCGCCCGACGGACTTTGGTGTGCGCAGGGCACACGGGCGAGAGCGCCCCGCGCGCTGCGCATCGCGCAGGCGAGCGCGCCCGGCACCCGCAATTTTTTTTTTAATTTTCCCTAAAATAAAATAATTTCAAAATATACCCTTTTGTCCCAAAATAATTTTTAAAACACTTAAAATATGTTTTTTTAAAAATACATTTTTATTTATGTCTAATAAATCAATTTGATAAGGAAATCATCACTTTCAACTTTCATTTTTGCCTATAAATCGGCACACTTAATTTTATCATTGGGTAATCCTGATCTAGACTGAGTCGGGACCCGGTGTCCACAGCCTCATCGACCCTCTGGGCTGCTGCATCAAGGGAGGCTCCCAAACTGCACCTCAAGTCCTCCATGAGCCTCCCCTGCTCCTCTATAAGCCTCTCCTGCTGGCCCAGACGCTCATACATAACCCGATCTCTCTCTCTCCTCTTACCGGTCGAGGCACTCAAGGAGGGCTCAGTCTCTCTCCTTCTATCGATGCTCCATGGCAGTGAGAAGGCCAGTCATAGCAGCAACGACATCAGGCTGGGCCTGCTGCAGAGGTGGCGATAGAGTGGGTCATGCTGGCTCTACGCTATGCTCTGGGGGAGGTGCTGTGGAGGTGGATGTCCTCTGGTGTCCTGACCTGCTATATGGGTGGTACCTCTTGGTCTCCCAGAGTACGGACCGTTGGACTCGTGATGGTGGAGGTGGAGTAGGGCTCTGAACTCTCTGCGGCAGTGGGGTGACTATCAGCTCATCAATACTGAACTCGATACCCATATCGAACGAAGTCTAAGGCTGCTTCTCCTCTAGCTGAGGCTGCTGTGGGGCATCTGGGTAGGCTGCGGCTCCTAATACTCAGGCAGCTCCTCCATTTAGGGCTCTTCCTTTACTGGCTATAGTGGAGGGAGACCGAACATATGCCTGGTCTCTGGTATGGAAAGCAACCGATACTCCTCTGGCCGATCAGTCACTTGTGCAATCATCCCCATAGTTAGAGCTGCTGACACGTCCACATAAACACTCTCATCAAGAGGAGGCCCATAGCTGTCAGGATCAACCCCCAAGTGTAGAAGTAACCTCGTAACTATTCCCCTGGCCCATACTATCGGGGCAGCCCCCCGTGAAACTCTGACCAAGTTAGCCACTATCTCATGGCTAATGTTAAGGCACCGGCCAGCTACCATTGCCCATAAGCTCCAGATCTCAACTCCATTAACAGATCTCAACTCCATTAACAGACTCAAATAAGAGCTGGAGAGCACTTTATGTATATACTGCAGCGCCTGAGACGAGAGTACCATTCTCTTCACCGTATCATGGTCATACGGCACTCCCGGCATAGCAATAATCTCCCAATACTGTCTCCTGACTGCTCTCTATGGGATCATCACATCATCCCCATAAGGAAGCCCCATGGCATCTGTGAATGTCCCGCGTGTGATGCTATGATGCTGACCTCTAAACTATAACTGAATAACACCCTCCTCGGTGTTCGACCTTTGGAATCCCCCGTAGTAGAGAGTGGCCAAGAAGTCCTTGACGATCTTGGGATGAGTCTGGAATGAGGGTCACAGGAACTCTGTCCATCCTGTTGCTGCTGCTAAGGCATCAACCTCCTCGAGCATCCCCATGCTCTGTAGGAACGGTCTGGAGATGAAACGACTAGCACTAAACTGCACATGTGCTAAGGCTCGGAATCTCATCCTGGCCTCGTCACTCATCCATATGGAAGCCTGAGGCTCGGCCTGGTCATGAGGGACATTGCGTTGCGGAGGCATCCTGAAAATAAGAAAAGTTAGGTTTGCATTATTATCACAGGTAAGCTAATCAAAAGGTTAAAAATTTTGCAAATTTCGGCAGCATTTCGGCTGAAATGTGCCTACCAAAAAAAAATTTCGACAGCATCCCGGCAAGGATGTGCCTACCCAGAAAATTCTAAAAAAAAATTGGGTAGCATCCCGACAAGGATATGCTAAACTCCCTGCATAAAAAGAATACAAAATAATGGGACAGGCCTTAGGCCCCAATCAACAATTTCATTATCGCATGTTATTTACGCGTCTTATTTAGTCCAATTTGGTTCTAAAAATCAGTTAGATAGGGATAAGTTCACAAGTCCATAGTCCTCTCTTTTTATCATTGTTTGTTCATACATATTCATATTTATGGTTTTTGTTTCATATAGAGTCCAAAAAAGCTAAGGATAAACAGGCAGAATGTAGACCTACATTTTGGTGATATACACTAGTCATGCCTTTTACATGCAATTTACTTAAAAAGAAAAGAAAAGAGTAGAAAAATATGACAAACTAACCTGGAAGGCGACGAATTGCACCAAAAAAAAACTTGATGAAATGCGAAAAAAATTAGTCCCAAATGTGTGTGACGGTGCAAGGATCTTTTTAGCGCAAGTGGTGCGCAAAACGAATAAAAAATGAGTGAGAAAAGGGGCAAAAACCGTAAGGGGGCATCGGTTTGCAAAGGAGAAGGGAAGAAGAAGAAGAAAGAAACTGAAGGGGCATCACTGGGAGCCCCTTTTATAATTTTTGATGACCGACGGGCAGCCCGTATGAACACCGAGCGACGAGAATCCCGTCAGTCTTCAAAAATTCCGTTTTTGCTTCTTCGCTTCCACCGTTCATTAATTAGTTAATTAATTAACTACTTAATACCCCCCCCCCCTTTTTTTTACTCCCTGAATATCTTGCTCCGATTTTCATATCCGGTGCCCGTCTCTGTCAAATTGCAAGGATGATAGAAGTATGCAAAAATTATTTTATGCGTGTGACATGCATGGATTATGCAGGAAATTAGATCTCCCAAGGGTCAAACAGGTTGACCGACGGGCTCCCCGTCGGAGCACCGACAGGCAGGTAACCCGTCGCTCGCATTTTACTTTAAATTCTTCTCCTTTCCTTTGGGATTTGTGCACTCTCAATACTTCGAACCTCAACCAGAGCTTCCTTTCCAGGTTTTTCTCTCTTTTCTTCATACTTTTCCTTGTTAGTTTTAATTTTTAGCCGTAATACTTAAAAAAATGTCTTCCTCTGTCTTCACTAAAATGTATCGAGTTCTGGACAACCCCCAAACTTGGTAAAACACCTCCCTTTCCCCACTTTCTGGCTTGAAATTTATGAGCAGGGTTAGGATAGATCACAACCTTCTTCTGGCTGTGGCTCGCTTCTAGGACCCACGTTTTCATGTCTTCAGATTTACTTATCAGGAATTATGCCCCCTGCCTAAAGAGTTTGCTGCTATCATTGGGGCATGGTATCTCCCCAGTGCTTTACCCTGTATTCCATGCTTTGGTCTAATTCATACTAGGGTTATTGCATTGGCCTTAAGCATCCCTCCTTCTGAAGCTGCCCGGTTGGTCCCTCAGGGTTCAAATTTTGCCTTAGTGCCACTGATTGAGGCATTAGAGGATTTTTCCGATGTTCTCTCATATCGTACGAGTGTCATTTTCCTATTTTCTCTCATGAGGTATTTGATCGTGACCTCGAAGGAGCTGACTGGTGACCTTCGTCTATTCGAGTTTGTGGATGACTTTCATTATGAACTATCCCCTTTCCCATTGATCCTCGCCGAGACCATCCTAGGTTTGGATTCTGTTTGTGTTGATTCCTCTGCCGCCCTTTCTGGGAGCCCCTTATTACTCCAGGTACGTCATTATTTTAAAAGGTAGTGTGTCCCTTGTGGATTTTCACACTAGCTTTTCTTAGCGGGAAATGCGTCCTTTTCGGATTTTCACATAGCCCTATGCCTTACTTTTGCCTGGGGTAAACCCTACTCACTCCAGCGGCTTTTATACTTAATATGTCTCTCTTTTCCTTTTTTTTTTTCCAGATATGGCTACAAGAGAAGCTGAGACTGGTGTCAGAACCTCCTCCTAGGGTTATCAACCAATATTCCTTGAGGCACTTCCTCCCCGATCAGCGACTGTACTCATTTGTGACTCTTAACGAAGGCATTACCAGACTTGGCGAGGTAACAAACGAGGATATTAGTTTCATGAATGCTTGGCTTCCTCTTTCTGCTGCGACAGTTGATGGCTCTTCAGGGTGTGTTCCCCTATGCGGGCTTTGCGAGGCCACTTTTTATATCACAGCCCGCTATGCTCGACAGCTTGTGATGACCCAGGATGTGGTGAGGTTCCCTTTATCTTTTCGGGGTGGAGTTCTGTCTTCGACTTTCGCTTCCCGATATCATGAACTCTGGGTGGAACTACCGGTGAAGACTATCACACCCTCTTTCGAAAATCATTCTATCACTTCTACTAATGCATATAAGAGATAGGTGCTTAGCCCTGCAATCGATAACAGGACTCGTCGACTTAGGCATCTGCCGGCAAGAGCAGTAATAGAGCATAGTTCAGATTTGAATGCATTTTAAGCAATGTGTTTATTTTTAAACAGAACTAGAAAATAATATAAATGAATAAATTCAGTTTTATTTCCTTTTGTAAAATTGTATACATTTCAGTATGATTTCACTATACATGATCACCATTTAGCATCAATTCAAAATGCAAAACTACATTCATTCCTAGAACAGATCTTGATAGCATCAAACTTCTGTTACCAATCAGCCCTCTCGGGTTTTCTTGATTGGACATTTTCTCTCAAGACTCTAATTTTTGCCTAAGGTGCCTTTTTTTGATTTTCGACTCGCATGACTTTTATTCTCTTCTTTTGATTTTTAGCCTTTAGCGACGGAACCTTTTGAGTATATCTATATTGATCGGCTATTTGAACTCATTGCCATCGCTATCTGCCAGGACTGTCGCTCCTTTTGACAACAGCTTTTTGAGGATGAAAGGACCTTCCCACGTTGGCCTGAACTTACCCCGTATGTCCGGCGCCCCTAGTTTCATTTGCTCTAAGACCAAATCTCCTTCCTTCAACTGGTGTTTCTTGACCTTCTTTCCGAACGACTTGGCAAGCCTTTTCTGATAAATCTAATTGTGAAAATAGTCTCTCAACCTACTCTCATCTAGCATATTCAGGTTTTACAACTGCTATTGTGCCCATTCAGCCTCCAAAATTTAGGCCTCCATAATGACCCTCAATGATCTGAGCTCCATTTCAACTGAAAACACTGCTTTTGTCCCATACGCTAAAGAATGCGGCATGGCTCCCGTGGAAAATCTGATGGTAGTTCTATAACCCCAAAGTGCAAAAGGCAACTTTTTCGCCCAATCTTTATAGTTCTGAACCATTTTGGCCAAGATTTTCTTTACATTCTTATTGGCAGCCTCCACCGCCCTGTTGGCTTATGGGCGACATGGAGAGGATTTGTGATGCTCGATGCCGTATTTTGAAGTAACTTCTTAGTCTCAGCCATGAATTGGATCCCATTATCGGACACAACGTGATGTGGGAGACCGTATCTGCATATCAAATTCTTTTCAATGAACCTGGCCATATCCCGATCATCGACCTTCTTAAAAGACTCAGCCTCCACCCATTTAGTAAAATAGTCGATAGCGACTATGATGAATCTATGCCCAATAGAGGTCGTAGGGCATACTTCTCCGATAATGTCGATTCCCTAAGCTGCGAACGGCTAAGGTGACGTCAAATTGTGCAATTTTGTAACCGACAAGTGCCTCAAGTCTGCATACTGCTGACACAACTGACATTGCTTTACGTACTTTGAGCAGTTCGTATCCATGGTAAGCCAGTAGAACCCTTGTCTCATGATTTTCTTGTCCAACATCAAACCATTCATGTGGGCCCCATAAATCCAAGCATGAGTTTCCTCTATTACTCTTTCGGCCTCTTTCTCATCCAGACACCTTAATTGGATACCATCAACTTATCGTTTATACAACACCCTGTCTATGCAGATAAACTGGGTTAATAACTTGTGGATTAGTCTGTTGGTCCTTTTTCGATATCCAAGAAGAATGGCAAAGTACGGGTATGTGTAGATTAATGGGATTTGAACAGAGCTTACCCCAATGATGAGTTTCCTTTGCCCTATATCAACAGTTTTCGGCCACCTACATATCAATTCTTTTCCTTCTCTCTCTCTCTCTTTGTATTTTGTTTTTCTTTCTTTTTTTTTTTGTTCTTCTTTTTTTGTTCCTTTTTTGTGGATAAGCATTGTTCAAATCCTGATAGTTTACACATACACACACTCCTCCTCTTCCCGATATTAGGACAACATTGACCAACCAAGTCAGGTGTTGAATTTCGACAAGAAATTTTGGCCTAGTTTCTGCTTGTGGATCTCTCCTTTTAACTTTTTCTGCCCCCTCCGACTTGAGTCTTCTGAGTCTTTGTTTGACTGGCTTACGATCTGGGTATGTTGGAATGGCATGCTCTGTGATTTCACGATCTACCCCTGGCATATCTTCATAGGTCCAGGCAAAGGCTTTTTCCTATTTTTTTCTCTCAAATTTTGACCTCTCATCAAGAGTTATATTAGTTGCTATTAAGATTTTCTTTGGGTTCTCCAAAGTCTCCGAGATTAAATGGAGTGGCATCAGTTGGATTATTGTCAAATATAAATGAATCGTGATCATGACTATGCATAATGAAATCACAAGAAATATCACACAAATAAAAAAAAACCATTTATTTAATACGAAATCTATAATTAAAAACACCATTATTAAATAGTTCCAAGATAAAAAGAACATCTAAATAATTATCCCTTTTCGCTCCCACCGACACAGATGTTGCGGTCAATGGTCTATTATCTTCTTCAAGGCCCATCCTCCCTTCCTTTCAACTCCTCATCAATGAGGCCTTGAACCTGTTTCCTCAAAGTTCGGCATTCATCAGTGTCATGCCCAGTCTACTGATGGTAGGCATAATATCGATCTATTCGATGACCTGGATGTCTTGTCTTCTGGCAAGTTTAGCTGGCATCGACTGCAACTTCCCTTGCTTAACAAAATAAGCGAAATGTCTAGATAGAGGTTTTTCCAAGATGATATAGCCGCTTTGGATCGTTCCCTTGGTTGGAACCTTCTTGTCTCTAAAACTTATCCTACTGCTATCACCACGACTTGAGCTTCCATCATTTCCTCCTTTAGGGGTTATAGGTGGCTTAAAATCCCAAATTTGTCCCCTTAGGACTTGGCAATCATCAATCAGGCCTCTGGTATACTGACATTGATTCATTAGCCCCTAACCTATGGTTGGCCTAGCTAACCACATTTGCAGGTTTTTCTCCAACATTTGAGGAAGAGGTTCGCCTAAATGAAAGCGATATTTCTGGGCTGTTCCAGCCACCGATACTTTCTCCACCTCCCGAATGCGAACGCAACTATCACATCTACATAAGCAATTTTCCTTTTTTAAGCCCGCGGTACCAAAAGTGAGCCTCTTGCGGGCGGCTTGGATAGTAGCATGCTTAGATCGCAAAATTTCTTCCTCGAGGATATCCATCTTTCTTCTCAGGCCATCTGTCGTTACCCTGAACTCATCCTCAGAAGCACGCCCTTGCCTTTTCGCCCAGATGATGGAGCTAAAGGCATCTTTCCTCTATACTCAGTCTGCGGTATGCACGCTGTCTTAGCCGGGTCATGTTTGTTCTACGACTTGGTGAAAATAGTGTGTTGTGCCTTGGCAGACACCGTCATTACAGCGGCAAAATTTCTCATTATAGTCCTCATCCTGGCTTTAAACTCTTCAAACCTCCTCTCCATTTCCTATGCCTTCCTATCCATTTCATCAATAATAAGTGCATGAGCCATGCTAGGCCTTCTTGATGGGTTTGCCATGTTACTTTCTGCTGAACTCTGCAAAGGGGTACGACTCACTGCTTTTTGAGGTTAACTCCGAGTCCGCGTATATTGCCCTTTTCTCTTCTTACAGAAAAGAGAAATGGATTACTGATTAGTCTCCCGTCGAGACCTTTAGACCACTTGGGTAGATCTATGGTGGCAGCAAAACACATCAGGTTAGGATGATGCATAAATGCCATAAGATGCATGATCGTGCTATGCAGCATCCACAATCACATGCAAGCACATAGATCCCTCCAACCTTATCACTCCCGCACACGAGGTCATAGTCTCTTTCCTAGGTGTGCTTAGTCCATGGGTTAAAAGGGAACCCAATGGACGCACATGATGCACGGTGGAAAATCGGTAGCATAACCTCTCTTATCTGTGTGCATACATATGGGTTTTGATCATTGTTAATTTAGGCAGTCTGGATAACTTGATTAGGTGACCAATCAAATCATTTGGGTTTGTGCAATATAAAATGATCCAAACAGCACGCATAGTATTATAGTTCATGCCATCTAGGGGAAGTATCTACTTTCATTACATGAGTTTTGACTAAGGTGGTGATACTTTAGGTCCACCCAAGCATGGTCCCTGCCGACGGGTCTAGCTCATCATGAGCGTAATGACCAATCGGGTCTCCATTTTATATACCAAACGATACGAGGCTTAGGCTGGTGATTATCCTTAACACTTTCCTACATTGAGTGAATGTAGGGTCATGCTTCGAGAACACACCGAGGTGAAAAGAGGAACCAAACTAGCATAGATCCAAGGCTCTAATGATATGCAATGCAATTTCAAAATGGGATGAAATTTTTAAAATTAAAACCCAATTATATGTTTCAACCAAGGTACTTTCGAAGCGAAGTCTCTTATGTCCCCAGCGGAGTCGCCCCTGTGACGCGCGCCGAACCCTGGGAGGCTCCGAAGACCCGCTTTTAGGGCATTCGAGAGAGGTTCATGAAACTTGTAATAGATTTACAAGGGCATCTATTTTGGGGAACAAGGAGGTGTTTTGGAGTTACCACCCAATAAAACATTGGGAAAGGTCGTCTAGTCTCACTGAACCTAAGACAGCGTATGTATGTCTATTTTGGGCAATCAGAGATATTTTGGACACCTAATTCCAATAGAACATTGGGAGGATCGTCTAATCTCGTGAAGCCTAAGATGATGTATACACGTCTATTTTTGGTAAGCCATAGATATTTTGGACACCTCTTTCTAATAAAACACTGGAAAGATCGTCTAATCTCGTGGAGCCTAAGCAATGCAAATTGGGCCTATTTTGGACAACAAGAGATATTTTGGAGACCCTACCCCAATAGAACATTGAGATGGCCCTCTAACCTCATTGAGCCTAAGACCAGAGAAGGTTCGGGACTTCCCATTTATTCATACCTTTATTAAGTTATAATTGAGTTTTGAATTTAAGATTTCACTCCTTTTCTCATATAATTTAATACATTAATTAAAGCGCAGATCATTCATGTAATAAAAGCAATAAACGAAAACGGTAAAGAAGCAAGATTAAAATAGAATAAATGAAAATCCAATAAATTACAACAAAACTAGGGGCGGAATACAACCCCCATTGTAAATGACATGTAATCATACAGAAAATGGGGCATTTATTAGGGATGAGGACATTGGTCCTGGCATGCATACTTACAAAAAAATTTTAAAGCGTCAATTTTATTTGATAAAAATTAGGACATTGGTCCCATTTTATTAGTAAAAGTTCCAATTTAATTAATATAAATATTTATCCATCTTCATGTTAGCGAAATAAAATAATATTTATATTAAATGGAAATTGAAATAAAGAGGAGTAGGGTAAAAGAATAGACCTGAATAAAGTTCTCAGATCATTGCAATGTCCTCCATTTTTAATAACCCAAATCAAATAAAGAAACAATAAAGCTCACAAAAACAAAAATCATGTTAATGCAACAATTAAAATAAAATAAACATGAAAAATAAATAAAGGAAAAGAATATATGAAAAATTATCATGAAAATAAAGAAAAGAAGAAAAAAGTGACAAAAGAAAGTGGAGAAGAAAGGCCCAGGGATGGCCCATATCGCGAGAGCGACGAGCATCCTCGGGACGACCGACTGGTGGAGGTGGAAACCCTCTACGGCCCATCGCTCGGTTGAGCGACGGCCGTCAGCGGAGCTTCTGCCTGTCGGTCGTCCTTGACCCAAAAAAAAATAAAGAAAATTAACTGGAAAACTGTTTTATTTTGAATAAAATGGAATTTTATGCGTGAAATCAGCATGAAAGGATAAAATGCAGAAGAGGATGATCCAAAATGTTTACCGTTAAAATATTACCTTCGAAGATGAATGTCGCATGATTTCTGTCCCTTGAATTCTATAAGGATTAATCCGTAATGTGTAATTTCAGGAGATTTTTTACTGCAAAATCGTACCTTTTGAAAACAGATCAAGGAAAGAAAATTATATTTTTCTTTCTTGATGTTTTGGTAGCAATTATGAATGCTAAAATGGCTAGATCGGATAGAAATGAATTAATCTCATTCCCTCATATTCGCCTTGATTTGAAGAATATTTGATGAAAAATAAAAGCAAGAACTTTTTGTGAGAAAACTCTCTATTTCCTAAAAATTGCTAACCCTGAATAATGAACCTCAATCCCGTATTTATAAGTTAAGGAAAATCATTCAAATAAATTCAAATTTGGAATTTATATTTGAAAAAGATTTCTGAAATCAAAAATAAATCCGAATGATTTGCAGAATATTCTCAAAATCAAATTGAGCGGCGGACCACTCCATGAGAGGCGGGTGCCGAACGGCAGGCGTCTCTTGCATGAGCGACGAGCATCTCTCAGAGCGAGAGATGGTCTGTCGCACGTGAGCGACAACTGTGGCTCACCGCAAGTGACAGGCCCCTCACGCGAGCAATGGGCATCGCTTCCTCGAGAGACGGGCCCGTCCCAAGCGAGCGACAGGCGCTACTTACGTGAGGGAGGTTGTCCTTTGGAATGAACGACGGGCGTCCCTCTTACCGATGGGTCTCCCATCGGTGAAGCAAAAAACAAGATTTTCTAAAGACAAACTCATCCCGACACCCGAAAATCTCCTATCATGCAGAAAAATCCTCAATCCTTGTAAATTCGAAGAGGGAAAGCTCACAACTTTCATCCATTTGCCCGAAAATAGGCATCGATATCTTCATCAGGTAACTCTGATCTGAACTACCTTGGGACTCAGTGTCTACAGCTGATAACCAAATGTGCTCAATTAAGTGACAGTTGTGTCGAAAGGATGTAAATCGTCATTAATCAAAAAGATTTGGCAATAGTGGCAAGATAGTAATTTATTAAATTATGACTTGTATGCATTAAAGAAATTAGTCAAATGGGCCAATGTATAAATATAAATTAATTACAAGGTTAATGTAAGAATAAAAGAAAGAGAAAGGATTAAATTAGCATTTATTAGAAGTGACTAATCAAAGGATGACACCTAGCAATTCTAGAAAGATGAAAAAAATGAATGGGTATAAAAAAGTTACAGGTCGGCTAAAATGGAAAGGAAAATCCAAAATTTTCACTCCCATTTCCATACCAACCTCTCTCTCTCTCACGAAATACAAATTTGATTGAGGAAAAGGTGTGATTTAGTGTAAATTGCATGAATATATGCAAGTTATTATTATCATCTTCTTCTTATTCTTCTTAAATGATCAAAGATGGAAATCATGTAACAAGGATTGATGAGGATGTCAATTTCTGGTGGTTATAGCTATAGATTCCAGCATTAAGGAGAAAGGGAAAGAGAAAGTGAAGTAAAAAAAGCTTGAAGAGGAAAAAGGGAGCATAAACAAGGTTTGGGAACTCTTAAATCCTTCGTGTGTGTGCTTGTGAAGTTCAAGTTGTAATTTATGCTTATATGAACATTGTAACACCCCTCACCCATACGTAGTGAACCACATCCTGGAGAGGTGAGTTACCACAACAGGTAAAGGTTGCCACACAAAGATAAAGCATGCATATCATACAAGCGATAACTCAGTCACAGACTTATAATAAAATCAGGATTATAAAATTTCTTTCCAAAATAATAGTTACATCATTCATTCAACCATTTATCAAAATATATACATCACTTTATTATACAAGATTACAAGTCTTTACATATATAAGTGTCAATGTATTACATATTACATCTTTTAATACAATTAAAAAATATTACAACAAAAATTTCAACTCCAAAACTTAAGGACCCATACAAAAGCCCGTCCTATTGTGTTGGCTCTTGAGGCTGCAGATTCATCCTTCCAGAACCTCCTACTCTATGCCTACACGAATGAAACACCCATGCTAAGTGCAATGGCTTAGTGGGAAACATATGTAATGAACTACCACTCACAATGGTCATTAATGCAAATCAGATACACATGTGACATGAATACATAATATCATAACTCATTACATACAACAAAACAAATAAAGCAAAAGATATCATGAGTTCATATAAATGTTCTATACATTAAATTTTTTGCATCAACTCGTACATACATAATGTTTCATTTCTTACTTATACACATAATTTTGCCTGCATATTCAATGTGGTGGATAACGGATGAGAACACATAGGTACTTGTAGGTATAAAAATCATTTTTCTTTTTCTTTTGAAAAATGCATAGGGATCTTAAGCAAGATCAAAACACATAGGGATTCAAAGGAATCCAAATGCATAGGGACTTTATCGGAGTCCAAAATACATAGGGATCTGATCAGAATCTAGAAAATGCATAGGCTGTAGCAACAGAACCCTATAGGCATGCCTACCTATCCACGACTCGACTATTGCAGGCTAATTACACATTAATCATTTTATTCATGTAAGGACCCGAATGGTACCCTAGAAGAATTATAGTGTTAACTGTATAGTGAAGGATACAAAAGCTGTAACACCCCATACCCATACGTAAGGGAGCTTATCCCGAAGGGAGTGAACACCCGTATGGATAAAGGTATCACCACACAATCCACAATATAGCATATACAAAAATAATTATAGATAGTAGAGGATATTAAAACTTAAATATCAATGATTCATTCATTGATATAACAAAGGTTCTATTACAAAAAAAATATAAATGTACATAAGATATCTTTACAAAATTTACAAGCTTCCAAAAATACATAGCTGAAGGATTACAAGAAGATAGATACAAAATAAAACCAAAGGATTACAAAAGGTATACATAACACAAAAGGTAAGCTTCCAAAACTTCACTCCTACTGCGTTGGCCTGGCCTGCGGTGACATTCCCAAAAACTCCCCTGCTATCGCACCTGCACGGATGAAACACCCGTGCTAAGCAATAATGCCTAGTGGGGAAAACACAAATACGAATGGCAATTCACAATGGTCGTAAAAGCAAAATACACACGAATGGCACATGCTTACAAATACATTCAAGGGAAATCACAGCTTTAAGCGTCATAAATCACATTCATAAAGCTCATAATTTGAACATATTCCATAATAATTTCAGATTCATAAAATAAACAACTAAACGCCTGCAAATTCAAAATAGCAGATAACAAGTGAACGCAATGGTACCCGTGGGTTCAATCAAAAGAAACATCTTTACTTTTTATCCAAAAATATTTTCATATTGGGGGATCTTAAACAAGATCCAAACACATTAAGGATCGTGAGGACCCAAAAGGGGACCTAATCAGGGTCCGAAACACATTAGGGTTGTAGCTAACAGAACTCTATAGGCATGCCTATCCATCCACTAATTTGACTTTTTGCAGGCCATGCATCATTCATCATATCAATTACATATTGTACATAAAATCATCCATGCATAAGCATAATGTCATCACAGGATCAAAAATCAAGTATCGATTGCATAGAAGAAAACTCATTTTAAAAACAGAAGGAGTCACGCTCGTGATGCCTGTCGAGCTCGCAACAGAGGCGAAGCTCACCTAGTGCCGCGCTCGTGACAGCCCTCACGCTTGCTCGAAGTGGGATTGGGTAGCCTCTATCGTGCTCGCGATAGAGGGCCAACTGGGTCACTGTCACGCTCGCATAGTTAAGTGCACTCGTGACGGTGATCTGTCCACACTCAGCTCAGTAGCCAAGCTCTCTATCGCGCTCGCGATAGAGGCAGGCAAGGGCTTAGATCACCGAGCTCTATCGCACTCACAACGGGTGTCATGCTCGCGACAAAGTCAATTTTTCCAGCTCTCCATCCGACCTGCAGAAATTCATCTCCTTCAAACTTTTACCCAAACCTCCAAATGACCCAAAACTTCATTACCATTACAATCAAGTGTTCAAAACACATCATACAACATAAAACACCATTTTTATACAAGAAATCAAGAAACAAAACTTTAAATTTCATCAATCAAAACCAAAAATTCATCAAACCCAGAATTTTGCTCAAAACAAATCCAATTCATACTCAATCAAATCCAACTCGCACAATTGACATAATCACTTAAATTATTCATCAAACATTTCAATTATACACCAAATTACACATTTCAAACATCAAATTTCCAGAAATTAACATAATTATTCAAAATCAAAATTTATACAAAACACAAAACTTCCCAAACCTTTGGCTCCTTAGCTCCACAATATCAAGGGGCTGCACTACCACTTGCTACCTCTTTCCCCTTGGGCTCTCTAGTAGGTATCTCTGAACCATCAAACCCAAAACACACAAAATTTTTAACTCAAACCATCACACCCAAATAACCAACGGAAAACACAGAAAAAGAAGAGGAAGAAGAAGAAGAAGCACATATCCTTACTAGCACTTGAATTGTCAGTACCCACCACAATTTACAGCAAAAGAGGAAAAAGGAGAAGCAAGAAGGAGAAGAAGAAGGGTTTTTAGCAACGAAAGAGAAACGGGAGAGGGAAGAAAAATGGGAGCAGCTGCTCTCTTCTTTCTCTCTCTCATTTCCTTAAGACCAAGTCAACTCCTACTTTAATTTCTCTTTCTTCCACTTGTCACCATCTTGTGGTGTGTCTTGACAATACACACACTAGATCTTCGCTTCCTCAAAACACCTAAGCAAAACTCACACTAAACTACAAAACATGCTAATACACCCTAATAACTTATTACATCATGCAACTAACTTCTCACAAACTATCATTAAAGCTAAACACATGCAATAACTCACAAACAAAGGCCCAATACAACTAGGGTAAAAATTGGGGTGTTACAACTCTCCCCTCCTAACAAGAATTTCATCCTCAAAATTCTCACTTGAGTTGAACAATTGCGGATACTGAGATCTCATACTTGACTTTGTCTCCCAAGTAGCTTCTTCAACCCCATGGTGCTGCCACAGTAACTTAACTAGAGGAACTTGCTTGCTTTTGAGTTGTCTCACTTCCTGAGCTAGAATAGCTTTTGGTTCTTCGTCATACGAATAATTAGTTTGAATTCTTACATCTTGAACTGATAACACATGAGATGGATCCGATCGATAGCGGCAAAGCATGGACACATGGAATACGTCATGCAACTTAGCCAATTCCAAAGGAAGGCCAACTTATAAGCAACTGGTCCAATCTTTTCCAAAATCTCGAATCCTATAAATCGGGGACTTAGTTTACCCTTTTTGCCAAAATGCAAAACTTTTCGCCAAGGCGATACTTTAAGAAACACCTTGTCTCTGACTTCAAATTGAATGTCTTTCAGGTTCAAGTTGGCATAGGATCTCTGTCTATCCTTGGTTGACTTTAAATTCTGTTGTACCAATCAAATTTTCTCTTTGATATCTCTAACCAATTCTGGCCCAACAAAAGAACGCTCGATTATTTCAGTCCAACAGATTAGAGTCCTACATTTTTGTCCATACAGAGCTTCATACGGTGACATTCCAATACTTGTCTGATGACTGTTATTATAGGTGAATTCCATGAGCGAAACATATCTATCCCAATTGCCCGAAAATTTTAAGGCACAACCCTAAAGCATATCTTCTAGAACCTGAATAACCCATTCCGACTGCCTGTCTGACTGGGGATGAAAAGCAGTACTGAAGTTCAATCGAGCACCCAAAGCTGTTTGCAACTCTTTCCAAAACTTTGATGTAAACCTCGGATCCCGATCTGACACAATTGATAAAGGAATTCCATGCAATCGAACTACCTCATTAACATAAATATCTGCTAACTTATCCATCGAATAACCAATCCTAACTGGAAGAAAGGACGCTAATTTGGTAAGTCGATCCACAACCACCCAAACCCAATCATGCTTCTATTGAGTCAAAGGTAAACCCACTATAAAGTCCATGGTGATATCGTCCCCTTCCACTGAGGGATGGGTAAAAGATTGAGCAGTCCTTAAGGAACTTGATGCTCAGCCTTTACCTGCTGACAGGTTAAACACTTAGACACAAACTTCACAATGTCTCTCTTCATCCCTTGCCACTAATAGAACTGCTTTAAATCTCGATACATCTTCTCACCATCGGGATGCATGGTAAAAACCGTAATGTGTGTTTCAAGTAGAAACTTCTTCTTTAACTCATCATCACTCGGCACACACAAACGATTTTTATACATAAGCACCCCATCCAATACTAAAAATTCAGTCTGCTTACCATTCTTGACCTCCCGTAACACTTGCAGCAATTTTAGATCGTCTCTCTGAGCATCAACTATCAACTGTTTCAGAGAAAGCTTAGCTTTCAAGTGGGCAACCAAAGCCCCGTCCGAATCCAACCTCTACCTACGATCCAGTAGTATAAGGGCCAAAACCAATTTTCAACTCAGGGCATCCGCAACAATATTCGCTTTACCCAGATGGTATTCTAAAATACAATTATAATCTTTAAACAGCTCCAACCAGCGATGCTGTCTCAAATTCAATTCTTTCTGCGTAAGGAGATACTTTAAACTCTTGTGGTCGGTGAAAATCCTACACGTCTCCCCATACAGATAATGACGCCAAATCTTGAGAGCAAAGATCACAGCAACTAAGTCTAGGTCATACGTCGAATAATTACTTTCATGAGGCTTCAACTGACGGGACACATAGGCTACTACTCTACCTTCCTACATTAGAACATAGCCAAGTCCAACTCCTGAAGCATCACTGCACATCACAAACTCTTTACCTGAAATGGGTTGAGTAAGCACAGGAGCTTCGATCAACAAACTTTTCAGCTGTTCAAAACATGCCTGACATTTATCGAACCATTCAAATTCCACTTCTTTTTGAAGAAGTCTTGCCTTAGATGTGGAAATAACTAAAAACCCTTTTACAAACCATCTGTAATACCCAGCTAAACCCAGAAAGCTTCTCACTTCGGGTACATTCCTAGGTACCTTCCAATTCACAATAGCGTCAATGTTCACTGGATCAACTCGAAATCCCTCTGCACAAATGATATGGCCCAAGAAGGGCACCCCCTTAAGCCAAAAGTCGCACTTGCTAGGTTTTGCAAACAAATGGTGATCCCTCAAAACCTAAAGCACTATCCGAAGATGCTCTTCATGCTCACTCTCATTCTTCGAGTAAACCAGGATGCCATCAATGAATACCACCACAAATTGGTCGAGATATGGCCTAAATACTCTATTCATCAAATCCATAAAAGCCGATGGTGCATTGGTCAGTCCAAATGGCATCACAAGAAACTCATAGTGGCCATATTGCGTCCGAAAAGCAGTCTTAACCACATCTGCATCCTTAATCCGATGCTGATAGTATCCAGACCGTAGATCAATCTTGGAAAAGATTCCAGCTCCTCTTAGTTGATCAAATAAATCCTCAATCCTAGGTAACGGGTACTTATTCTTCACAGTAACTTTATTGATCTGTCGATAATCGATGCACATCCTTAACGTACCATCCTTTTTCTTCACAAATAAAATCGGAGCACCCCATGGAGATATGCTGGGTCTAATAAAACCTTTATCCAATAGCTCTTGTAATTGAGTCTTAAGTTCTCTCAATTCCACATGAGCCATTCGATAAGGTGCTTTAGAAATAGGAGCGGTACCCAGCAATATCTCTATAGACAACTACACTTCTCTTTCAGGAGGCAAACTAGGCAACTCACTAGGAAACACATCCTCAAACTCTCTAACCAATGGAATGTCCTCAATTTTCACTTGACTGTGCTTAGAGTCCAACACTAAAGCCAAAAATGCCTCGCAACCTTTTCTCATAAACCACCTAGCTTGCATGGCTGAAATAACATTGCCAAAAGAACCAAAACCCAAACCTCTGACCACAACTGAAGACTGATCCTTACCCTGGAGCACTACCGTGTTTCTATGACAATCTATTATGGCTCGATGTTTAAATAGCCAATCCATTCCCAAAATCAAATCAAATTCCTAAAAAGGCAAATCAATCAAATCCGCTGAAAATTCTATTCTTTGAACTAAGAGGGGGAAATTCCTAAACACTCTACTCACATTCACACTATGCCCTAAAGGACTGGTCACACAAATCTCATAATCTAACTGGTCAACTTCAAGCAACTTATCATATAACTTATCAGAACACATGTATAAGTGTGTGGAACCAGGATCTATTAGAGCATATGATTTAGTGTTATAGAGTAGGAACTTACCTGCAATCACATCAGTGCATCCTGCCCTTTTCCGAGCTCTCATCATATATGCCCTTACTGAAACTGTCTGAGGATGATCCACTGACTCCGATGGAGCTCCTTCTCTAGGCCGACCTCCTCGACCTCTACCTCTACCCCTACCCTGACTAGTTTGAGGGGCATTAAACCCCGATCGGCTGGCCTCTTATTGATCCCGGGTGTTCTCATTTAACTAAGGACAATTTGCCAGGAAATGATCTGTGCTTCCACAGAGGAAACACCCTCAAGTGAGCCAACAACATTCGCCCTTATGGCATTTACTACAGTGAGAACACTCAGGCACAACCTCACTTCTCCTATTAGAACCACCTATGCCAGCGCCAAACACAAATGAAGATCCCTGTCTCCTACCCCTGTAGCAAAACCTACGGAGGACTCATCCTTAGGATTTACATGCGGGTTCCTCGATCTCCTACCCGAGGATGAACCTCCATGAGGGAGATTCCTTCTCTGAGCTCTCTCTCTCAAAACTGTCTCGGAGCATTCTGCTCACAAAGCTGCCTATACAATCTGATAATAACTAACTGCAGGGGCACTCATCAGAGATATCAACATGGCCCTCAGAGACTCATTCAACCCAGCTTTAAAATGTTAACACCGAACATCTTCTGTCAAAATACTCGGAGGAGCATATTTACCAAGCCAGTTAAATTCCTTCTCGTACTCAGCTATCGATATCGCTCTCTGCTTAAGACTTAGGAATTGAGCCCACTTAGCATTCTTATAAGCTTTGGTCATATACTTATTAGTGAACTCTCTTTCAAAGAACTCCCACATGATCGAGTCTGGCAACTGACGATGCCTACGGACTAACTTCCATAAGTCGTAAGCCAAACCTTGGAGCAATGCTACCACACTTTCCACTTGCTTATCCGGAGGACAGCGAATCTCTTCTAGAACTCTCTCAACCTTCTCAATCCATTTCTCTGCCAATTCTGATTCATTCAAACTCATCCTGTAGAAGTATTCTAACCCAGCCTTCCTCATACTCTTTATCAGGGCTCTCAGAGTAATAACCCTCTCTAAGACCCGAGCCATATCTTGAGATATCTTTAACATCGCCTCAAAAGGCATGGCTGTGGCCTCAGATTGCACCCTAGCTGGCTAAGCCAGACCGGACACTGATGGATTGTGCTCTTGGGGATTAGCGCTTTCAGTTGACCCCTCAAGGGACCTATGCACAAACTCCATCTACTACAAACATAAAGACATCCACAATAGGCCAACACAGTCCTAAACATATATCTCTATCCTATGATTGCCTAGAAATGCCTAAACCTAGGCTCTGATACCAAAAATTATAACACCCCATACCCATACGTAAGGGAGCTCATCTCGGAGGGAGTGAACACCCGTATGGATAAGGGTATCACCACACAATCCACAATAAAGCATATACAAAAATAATTATAGATAGCAGAGGAAATTAAAACTTAAATCTCAATGATTCATTCATTGATATAACAAAGGTTCTATTACAAAAAAAATATAACTGTACATAAGATATCTTTACAAAATTTACAAGCTTCCAAAAATACATAGTTGAAGGATTACAAGAAGATAGATACAAAATAAAACCAAAGGATTACAAAAGGTATACATAACACAAAAGCTAAGCTTCCAAAAATTCACTCCTACTGCGTTGGCTTGGCCTATGGTGACACTCATAAAAACCCCATGCTACCGCACCTGCACGGATGAAACACCCATGCTAAACGATAATGCTTAGTAGGGAAAACACAAATATGAACGGCCATTCACAATGGTCGTAAAAGCAAAACACACATAAATGGCATATGCTTACAAATACATTCAACGGAAATCACGGCTTTAAGCATCATAAATCACATTCATAAAGCTCATAATCTGAACATACTCCAAAATAATTTAATATTCATATAGTAAATAGCTAAACGCCTGCAAATTCAGAATAGTGGATAACGAGTGAACGCATTGGTACCCGTGGGTACAATCAAAAGCAACATCTTTACTTTTTATCCAAAAACATTTTCACATTGGGGAATCTTAAACAAGATTCGAACACATTAAGGATTGCAAGGACCCAAATGGGGACCTGATCAGGGTCTAAAACACATTAGGGCTACAACTAGCAGAACTCTATAGGCATGCCTATCTATCCACTAATTTGACTCTATGCAAACTATGCATCATTTATCATATCAATTCCATATTGTACATAAAATCACCCATGCATAAGCATAATGGCATCATAGGATTAGAAATCAAGTATCGATTGCATAGAAGAAAACTCATTTTAAAAACAAGAGGAGCCGCGCTCGCGACAGAGGCGAAGCTCGCCTAGTGCCGCGCTTGCAATAGCCCTCACGCTCGTGCAAAGACGGACGAGGCAGCCTCTATCGTGCTCGCGATAGAGGGCCAACTGGGTCACTGTCATGCTCGTACACTTAAGTGCACTCGTGACGGTGATCTACCCACACTCAGCTCGGCAATCGAGCTCTCTGTCGTGCTCGTGATAGAGGCACATTCAGTTGAAGCTTGGCAGACAGAAGCTCAGCAGCAGGTGAGCATTTGAATCACCGAGCTCTATCATGCTCGCGATGGGTGTTGCGCCCATGGTAGAGTCAATTTTTCCAGCTCTCCAGCCGACCTGCAGAAATCATCTGCTTCAAACTTTTCCCCAAACCTCCAAATGACCCAAAACTTCATTACCATTACAATCAAGTGTTCAAAACACATCATACAACATAAAACACCAGTTTTATGGAAGAAATCAAGAAACAATACTTTAAATTTCATCAATCAAAACCAAAAATTCATCAAACCCAGAATTTTGCTCAAAACAAGTGCAATTCATACTCAATCAAATCCAACTCACACAATTGACATAATCACTTCAATTATTCATCAAGCATTTCAATTAAACATCAAATTACACATTTCCAACATCAAATTTCCAGAAATCAACACAATTATTCAAAATCAAAATTTATGCAAAACACAAAACTTCCCAAACCTTTGGCTCCTTAGCTCTACAATATCAAGGGGCTGCACTACCACTTGCCACCTCTTTCACCTTAGGCTCTCTAGTAGGTATCTCTGAACCATCAAACCCAAAACACACAAAAGTTTTAACTCAAACCATCACAACCAAACAACTAACGGAAAACACAGAAAAGGAAGAGGAAGAAGAAAAAGAAGCATAAATACTTACTAGCACTTGAATTGTCAGTACCCACCATAATTTATAGTAAAAGAGGAAAAATGAGAAGCAAGAAGGAGAAAAAGAAGGGTTTTTAGCAAAGAAAGAGAAAAGGGAGAGGGAAGAAAAATGGGAGCAGCTGCTCTCTTCTTTCTCTCTCTCATTTCCTTAAGACCAAGTCAACTCCTACTTCAATTTCTCTTTCTTCCACTTATCACCATCTTGTGTTGTGTCTTGACAATACACACACTAGATCTTCTCTTCCTCAAAACACCCAAGCAAAATTCACACTAAACTACAAAACATGCTAATACACCCTAATAACTTATTATATCATGCAACTAACTCTTCACAAACTATCATTAAAGCTAAACACATGCAATAACTCACAAACAAAGGCCTAATACTACTAGGGTGAAAATTGGGGTTTTACAAAAGCATTCGTATAAGTGTAATATTGTGAGTTGTAGGGAAGTAATTAAAAAGAGAATTAGTAAAAGATAAAATTTTGAAAGAGGGAGAAAATTGTACTTGGACCAAGGATTTAATGGGAAATTTAACAAGCTGCCATGTGGCAACTTGAGGAAGTAACACCTCATCATTTGCATATTATGGAGGAAGTAAATGAATTTTTGTGGGTTAATTATGTTGGTTGGCCGGCCCTTATCCTTGAATTTCTTCTTTTTTTTCTGCTTTTGGTTTCCTTCATTCTTCTTTTCTTTCTTTTGTTCTTTCTCTCGTGGTTCTTCTTATCTTCCACTTGAGAACCTCAAGTTAAGTGTTAACTTGGATTAGTTTGAAAAGAGTTGTTAGAGTCAAGAGAAAAGGTAAGTGTGGTTGGTTTTCTAGTGTTATCTCCTTTGTTCTTCATTTCTGTTTTTGATTTAAAGTGAATTAAGTGTTTATCTTTGGATGATTTTGTGCAAGAAGCTATTGACAGGAGGAAAGATAAGGGCAAGGAGAAGATCTAAGTGGAAGAAGAGAAGTGATTGAAGCCGCGTTTTAAGGTCGGGATCATGTGTGGTTTTGTTAGATGCATGTTTGAGCTATTATTATACTTAATTATTTGATTAATACATGATTGTATAATTGAGAAATTATATGTGATTAAGTGTAAATTTACAGATGTCATAGCTTAACATGTGTATATATGTGTGTTGATGATGTTAGATGAATTGCCATATAGTTTATGATTATAAAGTACAAATCTTAAATTTTGGGGAAACTCTGCTCATATTTCACCAAACCTCCATGTGATGTTTTGGTCATAGGTAGAGTTTTAAAACTCCAAATTAAGTGATTATAGTGCCTTTAGAACCATAACTTTCATACCTATAAAATTCCCATAAACGACCATGAGCAAAATTCTTGCTCTAAGACACTTAAAAGTTGCCAAAATAAAGGTGTCTCTACCTTGGCCGATTCATGGGAGTAGTATAGATTGGTAAGATCATATATGACATTTTATATGCCCAACTGACCTAAAATTTATTTAATTTGAAACTTAACGTCCTAAGGAACAATTGGTAAGAAGGAAGTTTTGCCAAAAAATTGAGGTTTAGACATCGGTTTAGGCTAAGACAAATGGAGTAGTGAAGCAATCCTGAGACTCTACTTCTGTTTTGCCTATTTTTGGTATGTCACGATGACAACCAAATCATTGCCACTGTGACCAATGCCGAGGGAAGGTAGAATTGCATATTTTTGGACCTTATCGTCACAACCAAATGGTTACCACCATGAGGTATGCTTATTTTCAGTTCTTTTTTGTATTTTCTTATGTCACGGTGACAACTAAAAGGTTACCACCGTGAGGTACCTTCAACTTGCATATTTCTTTGTTAAATGTTACCAAATGTTATATATGTATTCTTAATGGAATTTAACATGCTTAATAATCATTAATTGAGAATTATAATGTATATGATGTAGTGAATAGAGTCTTTATGTTAAGCCTGAAGAATCAATGTAGTGGATAGATAAGCATGCTTATAAAGGGTTAGAGTGCAGCTGCTAAAGTGGCACCGTTTGTGCCTAGAGGTTGAATACCTTGAGTATTCAAATGATTTTGAGTTAAGTCTCTAGATGTTTGATACTATTAATCAGTATTCAGAGTACCACCAGTGTTGTGAATTCAAGCTATTAAATGTTCAATATTGTATATGAGATGTAGCGAAGACTATTATATGTTTATATCTTTATATGAAAAGCAATAACATGTTACATGTACATGTATATGAACATATGTAATAGTAGTGAAGTGTTATCACTTTTTGTATAAGATGATTTCATGACTATTGATATGAAGTGTTGTGTTATATTGTGACTTCTTTCGAAGTCTCTTTTGCATTCATTTATCCCCACTAAGCATTATCGCTTAGAACGGGTGTTTTCCTATGTAAGTGTACAGGTTCAGATAGGTATAGAGTTTTGTTCATCTGCTGGACACTAAGAGCTGGAATGAAGTTTAAGTATAAGATAGAGTTTTTACTATTTTGAGTAACAACATTATGTGTAAAAAGAAAAATAGAGTAAATGAAGTGTAATTATTATCTGTAATTATGAACATGTAATATGGATAACGATATTTTATAATAGATGAACAACAATGTTTATAATATATATATATTCTATTATCAATTATTAATATGAGTATGTTTTGCTTAATGGATATTTTCCCGCTTTAACGTATGATAGTATGTACATGTATGTATATGTGAGTGCGTAGCGACCCAATATTCTCCCAGGGGGTATTGGGGCATTACAATTCACATAACAAATCAATACACATTTAGCACTAATTGATATTATTATCTTAAACCGTTGATAACCATATATACAATTCAAACATATCTAATATGCAATTTTACATTTTAGACATCATTCACTATGTATAAGCCATATTAATGCATAATTATGGCAATGCTCAACTCATATAAAGGCAATTATTTCACGAATCAAACCTGGAAACCAGAGGTTACATAGCGGTCATGAAAACACTGCCCGCCATGTAAAAAGTTACAAACTAAAATTTACCAAACATAAGGCATTTACACAGCGGTAAGAACAACCCTGACCGCCGTGTAAAACATGCCACATGGCAGTAAGAATAAACCTGACCACCATGTGAAGTGCCGAAGTCTGGAACCTAGCAAAAAGAATGCATTTACATAGCAGTAAGAGTAATCATGACAACTGTGCAAAATGCGAAAATCCTAAAATTGCCAAACAGAATGCAGTCACATAACAGTAAGAGAAATCCTGACAGTCATTTAAAAGAATGAATTTCCAGAATGTTAGGCAGAATCCATTTACACGGTGGTAAGGGAACTCCTACCCGCCATGTAGGCTGTCACGCGGTGGGCAAGGAAACCCTTACCATCTTGTGATCTACCGGACATACCAAATTTATCAACCAAAACACGATTACACGACAGTATGGAATTTCCTAATTGCCATGTGAATCAACAAAAATCTACTTTTGTAACAACCCAAAACAGGCCTGGTCGGAATTTGCATGCCAAGTCGAGAATTTAAGGGTATTTCAATAAATTGGTGCATGAGGAATTTGGATGATAAGGACTTAATTGCAAAGGAATTAATTAAATAAGTTTAGTAGGGGAAATTATTTGGTGTGTATGTGGTGCATGGAAGTAGGATATAAGTGGGTTAAGAGGTTTTACAGTGTGGGTTTGTAGGTATGGTGATGTAAGTGAGTTTTTAAGAAATTTTATGGTGTGAGTTGAGTATGGTGCCATGGAGATATTATTATAAAAGTTGTTTGGGTGTGTTTTGTGTATGGTAACTAGTGCAAATAAGTTAAAGATGGGATGATGGAACCTTTAGGATGGTGACACATGGCATGGGGTTGGTGAGCATTAATTGGAAAAGGGAAGAGAGAGGTAGGGAGGGCAGAAATTTGTGAAGCTTCCCGTGGAAGCTACCCTCATTTCCTTGCTTCCATTTTTTCGTCCCTCTCTTTCTCTCTTACTCCCATTTTCTGCTTCTATCTCCTCTTCCTTGTGTTTTCTTGAGTTTTGAGTGGGAATCAAGAGGTAAGATCATGGATTTTTATGGCTTCTTCTTCTTATTATTCTTCTCCTGCATTTTATGGGTTTTGATTGGGGTTCTCATGGTTTGATTTTGTGTTTTGGCTGGGTTTTGTACAAGAATCGGAAGAAGGAAGAAAGAGGAAAGGGAAAGAGAAGGTGAGATCGTGAGAGGGCTGAAGTGAAGCTTCAATTCTAGGTTTGGGAGTGTGTTTTGAGTGCGTGCAAATGTTTGGGAGCTTTGATTTCTGCATTTGAAGTTTTGAGTTGTCTTTGCCTAAATCTCCTTGGATCATGAGTTTGTGTTGTGTTTTGTTTTTCAGAAATTTGAGTGCTTTGATATGAGTTTATGCATGAATAAATTTGGGTAATTGTGTTAGTAATCCATGTTATTAATTGAGATGGATGTATATGAGGGTTGGCATTGAAATGCATGAGTTTGGAAATTTCATTGAACTTGATGTTTTAGGGTGATTTTGGCAATTCTGTTCAGTTCTCATCTGACCGTTGTGTATTGTTTTTGTCATAAGTGGAGTTTTAGACCTCTTAATCATGTGATTCTTGAGCCATTCGAACCATGATTTCCATTTCTTTAAATGTATCAGAAATAAACTTGGACAAATTCTTGCTTTAAGACCCTGTAAATTGACCAAAATCATAGTGTCTCCGTTTGTGTCGGGTTGTTTGAACAGTATGGGTTGTTGAGAGTATATCTGGAGTTATAGATGTCGATTTGACCTGAAATTTATTTCATTTGAACTTTAACATCCTAGGGAACATTTGTTAAGAAGGAAGGTTTGGCTAAAAATGATTTTTAGAGGTCAGTTTAGGCAATACAAGTTGGGGGCATAAAGCATTCTTGTTAGGCTTTAGAGGTGAGCCTCTTCGCGAGCACGACAGAATAACATGTATAAAGCCTTTTCTTCTTTATTTTTGACCCCATGGTTGGTTTGGGCACTTGCCTTCCCTTACCCTCCTTTAGGTTGAGTATTTTGGGTACGTTTCACTTCCGAAATGCATCCGAATTTCGTTGTAACTGTCTATAATTTAGTCACTACTTGTTGAGAGTTTTGGAGATAGAATAAATGTTTGAGAATGGAATTTTGGTGTTCTTGATGTTCTTAATAGTTTAAATGTTATGGGTTTGATTTAGATGATACATGAAGCCTTGATGTGAGCTATTGAACTTAATTGTGTTTTTGATTGAGATGAATGACGAATAGTGCTGATATTGTAGATTGTGCATATGGATATTGTTAGTGACATGATTTATTTGGAATTCTTGGTATGGATGTTGTGTTTTATGTTGTCAATGATGTGTGGCTTGCTGGAGATGAGGTAAGTGGATGTTTTGATGTTTGGTTTGTGAAGTTGGGTTTTTCTTTCGATTTCTCGTGTAAGGGTTGGAATTCATGACTCTGTCGCGAGGTCGCGATAGAGCCCAGTGAAAGCATCCCTCGCACGCGTCCAAGCTCGCTGTCGAGCCGTGCAGCAGAGCCTCTGTCGCGAGCGCAACAGAGCGCTTGGCTGTCGATCTGATTTGGGCATTCCTCTGTCGCGAGCATGCTCTCGAGCGCGAGCACGACAGATTGGGCTAGCAGTTCATTGTTGCGAGCGCGACAGTGAGATGTGTATAGTTCCCTCGCGAGATCGCGAAGGTTGTCGTGATCGCGACCTGGGGCAAGTCGGCTCTGTCTTGAGCGCGACATCCGTCGCGATCGCGACACTCCCTAGTTTCCAAATTGAGTTTTATTTTGTGATCCTAATGTTTTATTTTCGAACTTATGATGCCTTTAGGTTTATACTTGGACTATTTTATGAAGTATATTAATATAATTGGATGTATTATGCATGGACAATGTTATTAATTATATGAATGTAATATGTTAAATTATGCGTCATGATGTGAGACATGATTTGTATTACGCATGACCTGCGAGAGTCAGTCTAGTGGATAGTTAGGCATGCCTAATAGAGTCTCTTTAGGTACAGCACCTTTGGATGTTTGGACCCTGATTAGGTCACCGTTTGGTTCCTCGCGAACCCTTTTTAATGTGTTAGGATCCTCGCGATCCTTTTCAATGTGTTTGGATCTTGTTTAAGATTCCCCTCAGTAAAAAAGTATTTAATGTAATAAAATAAAATGATTTTCGATTCGTACCCGTAAGGTACCCTTTGGCCGATTCGTACCCGTAAGGTACTGTCCATACACTCGTTATCCACTATTGTGAGTTAGCAGGTGCTTTGTTGTTTTGTTTTGCTTTGATACAACTATAAGATTGTGACATCCGTATGAGCATGATGATGATTTGAGGAATCAATTTATATGTATAAAAATGTGGATATGAGCTTTGGAATGTATGTCTTATTTATGCAAGCATGTTTTTATTGTATATAAGTATGTAAATTAATATGTATGAGAAGGTGATCTGGACCTTGAATGATTACATACGTATTTTTGGGTTGCAATGCATATGGATCGACTTCAGTAAGTGCATGTGCAGTTATGGAAGATGTTAAGGCAAGTTAAAGTGTATAAGAATCTGATAAGGACTCGTGTAGACTTGGAATGCAATATTATGCCATATGTTTATTTGGTTTCAGCTATTGTATTATCTTCGGCATGTCTTGTGTCTACATTTCATGACATGATAGTTTATGTGATCAGAGTTGTGCAGTGGAAGTGTGGTGTTTTGACATCTTTCCTTGTGTTCGGCTAGTGTGTGCATTATGGCATGGCAAAAGTTTGTTTAATGAGCTAGTGTTCTTAGCACGATAGTTGGGTAATTATTATATGGTAATTGTGTTGCATGTGAAGGGGGTTTCAGTTAGTGCATGGGTACTTTGGCATAATAGTTGCATGTGTACTATCTCTTGTGACTATGCACGGTAAGGTACTGATATTTGATACCTCGATAAGTATATCCATGTGAGTTTGTATGTAGTTCTGCATGATGATACTTGTATCGTGGATGGTATTACGTTTGCTTTGGCTTATTTTTGACATAAGTATATGGTTATGGATGTGATTTTTCGAATAAATGCCTTTACTATGCAAGTCTGATTATATATGTGTTATGAATATCTGCATTTGCTATTTGAATGTGTTATGCCTTAGCGACCATTGTGAATGGCCATCCATATTCTTGTGTGTTCTCCCCACTAAGCGTTATTGCTTAACACGGGTTCTTTTCCCGTGCAGGTGGCAGGTTGGGTTCTGTTCGAGTCGCGCATCTGCAAGGTCGACCACATAGGAGTTAGAAGTTTTGTATTTTGTTCAGCTTCTATATTTTGACTTTTGTATTTCTGTATTTTTGTATATATGTAATTATTTATAAGGATCTGGATATAACATTTGGGATATGTAAACATTAGTATGTTTTTGTATTAAGTCATTCCTTTGTTTTATCATTCGCTTTATGCTTCCGCTGAATGATCATATGTATGCATGTGTTTATTCTTCCGCTTAGTGCCTGCATGTGTGTAAGCTAATGCATGATCAATCTGTGCCCGCAAGGTAAGTGAAGTTTTCAATTACCCCGTATTTTCGTATGTATGATTATGTATGAATGTATGCTTTTGCATAGTGTACATGTGCATGTTGTGAGTAAGCGTCGGTAGTGCTCTCCGGCGTCTTTGGATAATGTAAAGTATTGTGATTGTGAGTGAGTAAGTTGAGCCTGAAGTATCATAGTAGTGGATAGATAAGCATGCTTATAAAGGGATAGTGATTGCAGCTGCCAGTGTTGACCCCGCTTCGGGTCTAGTGATTTTGGTTGACCTCCATTATGGTCTTAGTGAAAATGTTTTTGAGGCTTCGATCTCACGTGTAGTGTTCCCGTATACACCACCACTGAAATTCAGGTTATGGTTTGATGTGTTTGGCTTTTTACTTAGTGAAGTGTTGTGATTATTGAGTGATTCCAGTTATTGTATTTGCTTTAAGCATGTTTTTGTTAAGCTATGCTTTCTTAAAGTGATTTTGACGTATGTATCTCTATTTTTTGTTGCTTAGAGAATTCAGTATATTGATGATTATTTACATATGTAATGGCATGATATTATTGTATAGTGCTCTGTTATTTTTGTTCCTCCCCACTAAGCGTTATCGCTTAGCACGGGTTGTTTTTCCGTGTAGGTGGCAGGTTTTTGGTTTCGCTCGAGTCACGCATCTGCAGGGATGGCCACTAGGAGTAGAGTTTTGTTTTATTTTTGTATTCCTCCTGTATTCTTTTTGTATATGTATTCTTTTGATTAGTGGCACATGTATTTTTCTTTTTTGTTATAAGGATCCTTAAATATTTGATGATGAATATAATATTTTGTGATTATAATTCTTATTATGGTTATAGTATGCTTCTGCTGAGATGTATGCATGTGTGTGAGTGAGTGTCACGGTAGCGCTCCAATATCCTTCCAACGAGGGTATCGGGGTGTGACAATCAGAATATAAACATCCTAAAACACCAATTCATCAATTTACATAATTTTCATGCAAAATCACAAATTCTTAAACCTTGTCTTCCTTTGGTCCTAATTGCTCAATTAGCTGCACTTCCACTAGCTTTTTCCTTTCCTTTGGCTTCTCTTGTTTTCTCCACTACAAATCAAACCAAAAACTCAGAACTTAAGTCAAATCCACACTCAAACCCATCTCACGTGAAAGAGAAAAGGAGAAGAAGAAGAAGAACTATTCACCTACCTTCACATCCATGAATTCACTTAACCAATTGAGGAGTACAAGTGGATTGGGTGGATTTTAGGAACAAATAGAGGGGAAGAAAGAGGAGAACGGGAGAGAGAGGAGGGACAAATTTCTGCTCCCTCTCTCACATTCTTCACATGGCTTTTAAGCCATGTTTATCCACTTTTCTCTCTCCAAATCCTCACCATCCATTTGTCACTCATCCAAGGGTTACCTTAACAAATTCTTATTCTAGTCCTTCGTTTCTTCCCGAAACATACATTAACCACTCAATTAATTAAATCCATACATTAACCCATCTAACTTCTCAAATCATGCATTTAAGTCCATAGGAGTTAAATTACAATCTTGACCCTGGCTTTTCAATTGTTACCAGTTATATCCCAAATACAACTAATTAGTCAATTACACATATTAAGCCATCTCGTACCCCAATGGTGTTTAAAAACTACTAAGGTACAAGTCGGGGCCTTACAAACATAAAATGATACTAAAGTGTGGAATTAAGTTTATTATATATGAATTTGAGGGAATAAGGTATTAAAGTTAAACTTAGTGAAAAAATTTATCTTTGGTTCATTAGAACCAGTCTGGGTATTTTGATCATAATTCAACTTGTAGACCTACAAATGGAGAATTTTCTTAAGACATAGACCTTTAAATGTTTATAAGGAACCTAAAACAAATTCTGACCCTAAGACCTCTAAAATTAGGATTAAAAGTATAGACCTAATTATGTCCCATCAATGGGAGCAGCCTTTGTTCCCAAGGACATATCTCTTAGGATACACATCCAAATTGAATGATATTTGTGTCATTTGAAACTTAAGACATAGATGTATAATTATAAAGAGACTTTAGCCTAAAATATGTTTTACAAGGTGGAAAAGCTTAAGCAAAAACAACCAAGAATTCTGCCATGTTATACTCTATTTTAGAAGGCATTTAAGCAGTGTTACATGGCGGTAAGGAATTTCTAAGCACCATGTAACTTTCCTGACTGCTGTGTAAATGGCCACTAGAATTCCCAATTTTGCCTTAAAATCATCTTGAATGGTGTGTGGGATACCCTAACTGCCATGTAGTCATCTCTGCCAGCAGTGTGAATTTTTAAACCGCCGTGTACAGTACCAAAATTTTTCCATTTCACAAGGTGGTCAAGGATTCCTGACCGCCGTGTGGCCCCTTGTTTTTAGTTTTTAATGTGAGTTTTTCCCACCATTTTAAACTCAAATTTCACCATAAATTTTTGAAACTTGCCCAGCATATTTTTAATGACTTATAATTAATATGGATATGTGTAATATGTGAAAACATGATGTCTTTTCATATGAATATAAAATATGCATTATAAGGCCCCGACTTGTACCCTAGTCATATTGAACACATTTAGGGTACAAGGAAAGCCAAGAATGTGTATTTGGTTAGGTGTATGTGTTAGGGATATAACAGTATTAATTAAAAAGTTAGGGGTAAAATGGTCATTTGACCCCTATAGACTAAATTGCATTAAATATATTATTTAGTATATAAATGTATGAAATTAAAGTAATTGTAAGATGAATGCATGATTTAAATGAAGTCAAAGGACTAATGTGGAAAAAGTTGGGATTGGCCAATCATGGCTTGAAATTTTGGTCTTCTAGAAGAGAAAGAAATCTTCTTGGCTATAAAAGCCAAGAAGGTTGGTTGAAAAGACTAGAAATCTGGCCTCCTTCTTCTTCTCTCTAGCCATTTTCTTCCTGACTTAAGTCACTAAAATCTCCATTAAAATTTTTGCTCATTTGCCTCTCAAGTTAAATAAATTAACTTTGATGTTTTTGCAAGCTTAAGGTAAGAATATTGGTTCATATTCTTCTTCTCTTCTATTATGGGAATTAGGGAAAGAAGCTATATTTGTCATATGATATCTGATTTTATGATGGTAATTGTAGAGGAGAAAGTTGTTGGAGCCAAAGGAAAGGAGAAATAAGGTGAGAAGAAGGCTTAGAGAAGCAAGAAAAGAAGCAAGAAGAAAAGGTTTGGGAATTATGTGTTTTATGTGCATTTAATTGATGAAATATCAATTTAATGTGTATATGGATGTTTTATGTAAATTTGAGTTGGGTTGTGTTGATGATTGGGATGGAATTGCTTGAATTGGGAAGATAGAATTTTAAGGGGAAATTATGCCCAAATCCCATCAGATCTTTAGGGACTATTTTGGGTATAAGTTGAGATTTACAGCTCCAACTTGCTTTATTTTAGTTGGGACGTATATCTACATTTCTACTAGAAATATTCGTGAGTTAATTCTGGCTTTAGGATGCTCGAAATTGAGCTCAAACTTGACTTAGGGATTCTACCATCCAAATGGGATCAGTCTGGATTGTTTAGATCATATCTAAAGTTATAGTGATCTAAAGGACCTGAAATTTGTGCCGTTAGAAATTAACATCTTGGAGAACATTTTCTAAGAAGACCACTTTGGCTGAAAATGTCATTTGCTAGCTCATTTTGGACTCACAAAATGAGGGTCAGAATCTGCCTTGATGCAGATCCTGTACCAAGTCGAGACTAATGTCATAACTCGACACATTTGGGTTCTATCACGACACTATTGTCCCGACTTGGGGCAGCAACCCTCTGTCATGAGTCATGATAAGGGAGACAACTCATGACAACCCAGATCCCATTTTTCTTTTCTTTTGGTCTTTGTGCACAATTCATTATGCTATGGTATTTCACTTTATTTTAAAGTGTAAAATAACTAAGTTTGGACCCTATAGATAAAATATAAATGATTAATAATTGTATTTAATATATATGATAATTGTAATTACATTATGTGTAGATATATATACATAAATGAATAATATGAAAATAATTGTTATGCGAATAAATTATATTATTTATATAATATGCATGATAAAATAATTGAATTGATTTGTCCATGACATGGAAATTGAAATAATTGTTATCCATTTGAATTTAATTATGAATATAAAGTGAGTATATGTGAAATAATTAGTCGCCTGCTTGTTCCGGGTTATGGATGGAAAGGCATGCCTATAGGGAACCCCAATGCTGCAGTCTATATTCTGTTCTGCTGGACCCGTTTGGGCCGTGATTAGGCCCTGTTTGGGTCCCCCTTTGACATATGAAATGACATGAAATGAAATATAATGTGTGAAAGTACCCTGAGGTACTCCTTTGCTTTGATTTGTAACTCTCATTATCCACCTCCTTTTGGGAAAGTAAGTAATAAATTAAATTGGAAGGTTTGTGTTAAAGAAATAACATGGATTTATATATGAAAAGTATGCTTAAATAAATGTTAATTTTAAGTGTTTGTTATTATAATTAATTATATCACTCTAATTATTGATATGTGTAAAATGGTTTATATATAAAGTATCAATATATTTATGTATGTTTCATATGCATGCATTTTGCATTGATAACCACTGTGAGTGGTTGTCCATCTCATATTATTTTCCTCACTAAACCTTTGTCCTTAACATGGGTGTTCAATCCGTGCAAGTTTTGAAGATAGAGATTTTGACAAGGACATCAAGCCTCTTTAACGGCCGACACATTAATAGAATCTTTTTGTGTAAATTTTTGGATATCGTATTGCAATATGTGTGTAATAATTATGTTTTAAATATGTAAGCTTTATGGTTATGGTTATGTAATTTGAACATGTAATCAAAATGATATATATGTAAACTAACTTTTATTATATAATGGGAGTGTATAACTATGCTATGGTATGAAAATTATTATGCACTAGTAATGCAAAGAGAAAAGAAATTTTGTAATTTTGACTTAACATAAGGCATGTAAATAAGGTTAGAAATGTAATTCGAAATTAAATGGACTTCATGAGTTGTTAATTAACCGTAATTCCATGACACCCTTCCCCTATTAATGTAACCTGCCAAGAGAAGGTATGGTTTACTATGTACGAGTAAGGGGTGTTAAATGTATTAATTCTAGAAATTGTATTTGCGCACCGATACGACTCCGAGTTTATGATAAATGAACTGGACTATCTGAACTATATATATATGTTTATGAATAACTATTTATGACTAAAAATACATAACATTTATCTGATACTACAGAAAGCATGCCTAAATACCTGGTTGTGGATAGATAGGCATGCCTATAAGAAGCCTGATTCAGCTGCTTAATATTTGACACTATAATGTAATGTTAAATGTTAAATTGTAAATACATTGCCTTTGGAGTGTAATCTGGCCCCTAAGTAGTCACTCCGACGCTAGCGCAATCTGGCCCCTAAGTGGCCACTTCTGTAGGTTTAGGGCTTTGGAGCACTATCCTGTATATCCAGTCTAGTGATTTCTACTGGGTAATACTAAGGGAAAATTAAGAAAAAAATGGATTAAAATGAGATTGTTTGAAAAAAATAGTGAAAAGGTTAATAATGGAAAAATAATTCCTTAAGTGATTATATAGATAATATAAGATAAGATAAGATAAGATGAGGTGGGGTGATATAAGATGAGATAAGATTAGATAAGATAAGATAAGATAAGGATTAAAATGTAATTTAGTTTGAAATAGTAATTATATGGACTGAATGGTAATTATGTAAAATATTGAGATAACAATATGGTAAAAATGACAGTAAAATGAAGAAATTGGAGTTAAAAGGGAAGTTAGAATGAAAAAGGACCTAGATGAAATAAATAAAAAGTTTAGAGGTAAAATGGTAATTTGGCCATAAATAGTTTAATAATGGTTATTAAGGAGAAAAATATCTTTAAATGATTAATTATGTAAATTAATTACCTTTTTAGGGACTTAAGTGTAATTTGGCACGATAATGTTAATTTGAGGACTAAACAGTAATTTTCATGTTAATTAATGGATTAAGTAAGTAAATAAGATAAACTGGTGGCAATTTGGTAAATATGAGAAAGTTATGGGTTAAATTGTAATTTAGCAAAAGTTTCAGGACCTAATTATAATTATGCCATAATTAAAGGACCAAAGACTAAATATGGAATTTTACGCGTACTTTTTGCATATATTACTTCAATGGATGGATCAATGGTGACCACGAATATGGATGCATGTACATATTTAAGTGGAATAAATGTTAGTTATAGATATTTTATATATTTTGGAATACGTATGTGAAACTTTGAGTAGTGAAAATTTTAGGATATCTATCCACCACTGGCCATTTTTAATGCTCAGCACGTAGTGTGGTTACTGCGTGTAGGTTAAAGAGAACAAAAAAAAAGATGTGGTAGTGGCCGAGGTTTACTGATAATCAAAAGAATATTCGACAGCAAGGATAAAGGTATAGGTATGGCATATATACGACTGCAATGGATGAATACAAAATTGTATAGGATAGGTATATGAATTATGCATCGGTATGTCTGTTATATTGTTGTATTTGATTGAATGTTATTGTAGAAAAAAAATTCCACTGAGACTGGTAAGTGCATTATAAGGTATTGCAGTGTAGTGTTGTGACATCCGATATTCGTACCATTTACGGGTATAGCGTGTTACATTTTAATGGTATCAAAGCGCGGTTTAGGCAGTCCTAAGACCGGAGATAGTGTAATGAGGACAAAGTGATACATATACATGCCATGAATAGATATTGATGACATAAATTACTAAAGAATATGAAAAGACATAAGGATAGTGTAAGTTCACGGAATTGTAAAGGACGTAAGGTATTATGACTAGTGGAAAATAAATGGATCTTCTAAACTGAATGTCCACACAGCATAGTAGTTGTGATCTATGATTGCGGTACATAAGGAAAATTTTGAGGACGAAATTTTTAAAAGTGGTGGAGAATTGTAATGGCCTGAAACTGGTATAGAAATGATCAGTGGATTATGTAGACTCTGTAGTGTAATTTTTGTGTGAAAACAACAGTTCTAATACCTTGAATTACAGAGAAGTTAAAAGGTTGAACGTGTTAGAGGTAGAGAAATCCTAGGATGGGTGACCCCCTAGGAGGTTCTCTAGCTGAAAATGACAACAGGTAGCTAAAAATATTTTATTGTACTATTGAAAAGTACAAGTTATAAGGAGTCTGGTGGTATAATTTGGAGTGAAAATGAGGTCAAATAGGTCCCCAAAAGTCAAACTGAAGAAAAACGTTTGCTTCGATTCAAATAGTAATTAGGTTTGACCGATGTTTGACAGAGACTTTAAAGATAGTAAATGACCTCTCAAAATTATTTTAAAAGCATAGATAGACTCTAGATAATATTTATGAATTTTTTGTAGTGAAAAATAAATTTTTTCGATGACACTGAAAAATATGTGAACAGGGCCGAATAGGACCCTGATTGAGATAAAATCAAAGTTAAATGAGTTGTAAAGAGTAAAAATAAGGTCAATGATGAAAGGTGAACCAAACTGGTTCAACCAGTAAACCGAACCGGTCGAACCAGTTGACTGTGGCTTAACTAGTAGACCAAAGTTTAACCGAACTCTAAATAGAGCTATGGAGTTCAGAAACATTATCTAAAAGTATGGATTCGCTGTAAATATTATGGAGAATCAAATGGTAATGAAAAATAAATTTTACGGTGAAATAGAAAATTGAGTTATTGCACTGATAAGAAATTACCAGACCAAAAAAGGTCCCCGATAGGACTAAAATTTTATATGGAGGCTAAATTATATATTTTAAGAATTATGGAACTGATTTTGGGAAGAATTGAGCTTGTAAAGTGATGAAAATCATTTTGGGTTGGAAAATGGGCTTAAATTACCTAAATGGGCTTTTGGGTTGGCCCAAAGTAGTTGGGCCATGGTTTGGCCCATTAGATGAGGCTATATAAAGGCTGAAACATCAGATTTCTCTAGAGATCTCTTATGCCGAATTATCTTTCATGTTTTCCACTAAGATCTCTTCAATTCTTCTCATGTTTATCCCCAAATCCAAGCCTCTTAAGAAAAGTTCAGCCTCTGTAGAACCTAGTGGTGGTGATTAGAGTTCATTTGAAGTAGAAGAACTGTGAGAAAATAAGTGAAAACATATAGTTTCAAATTGAGGTATGTAAAGTTGATATTTCTAAATTTGTTTAAAGGTTCATATAGGTATTTTAGGATGTCTAGAGTATGTTTATGTAATTATATTGCAAAAATGAAGTAAATTTATGGTGGTTTCTTTGATGTTTATATTCAGCCACATAGAGAAATCAAGGAAATGAAAGTGCTTTAATGGTGAGAAATGAAGGAAATAAAGATCTAAGTGTGGAGATCGTGAATATGAGGTTAGTGGATACAATATCTTACTTTTTTCATGTTAAAAGTATGATTTTTGGTTATGTTTAAACATAAAGTATGTAAAATATGTATGTTTAATTGAATCAAACCATATAGTCATGTTTATTAATGCTAAAAATGAGATTTTGAATGATTAAAATGAAAAGATATAAACTTTATACCATGGACAACATGGAGGCTGAATGGTATATTAGGGTATGCCTAGGTATATTTTGTGATTAAATGTAAATTAATGGTATAAACATGTAAATTCGGGTGTAGCCTAGCTTAACTAATGATAAAAGAGTGAAAAATAAAATTAAAGGAAAATATGAGGGTTAGACCGAATGGTATAACCTGGTGTATTTGGATCTTTAAAGATAAATAGGTATGTATTCATGATAATTAGCATGTGATCTAATGGTATAAAGGTTAAATGGAAGAAAAAGAATTATGGATGAAATGTCCTAAGCTTGGCCGAATGCTTTCTTTAGGGATTTTAATGTGTAAGTGAATAATTAAATGAATTTAAGGTCATAGAATGAATGTATAATTAAAATGGAGGATATACTAATTTATTAGGAATTTTTAGATTAATAATGAATATAATTTATGTTGAAATTGTATTATGTAATAAGTAAAAATTATGGTATATGTTATGGTTAAGTAAAGTAATGACATAAATAAGATTTTAATAAATAATAAGTAAAATGAAATTGAATTTAATAAAAAAGAAATTAAGGATATGAATGATAGTGTAATAATTGAATAATATGAAATAATTATGGATAATATTGTGATAAGTATGGCTATAATGAAATAATTATGATTATTATGAAATGAATATGGTTATGGTTATGGAATTAAATATGTGTTATGATTCTCATAAAATTAAAGTATGATTGAAAATGTGTATGTTAATGACATGGCATGGTGCCGTTATATTGTGTTATTGCGATAAAGGAAAGTGTATTGGAAATGAAATGTATGTATATGATTATGTTTATAAAAGAAATGATTATGTGCCCTTAGTATATCGGTTATGAAATCATGAAGGGTAGGATATAATTGGCTATCCACAGGGACTATAGTGTACCGCAGTAGCAAATCATGATGACTTGCAATTTTAGACCAATGACAGTCTACTTATAAGTGTCATGGTGTTAAATGTTAAAATGTAAATGCACTGCCGTCAGAGCGTAATCTGGCCCCTAAGTGGTCACTCTGATACTACCGAAGCGCAATCTGGCCCCTAAGTGGCCACTTCGGTAGAGTGACATAATGTAATGTTAAATGTTAAATTGTAAATGCATTGCCGTTGGAGTGTAATCTGGCCCCTAAGTGGTCACTTCGACACTACCGAAGCACAATCTGGCCTTAAGTGGCCACTTTGGTAGGTTTAAGGCTTTGGAGCACTGTCCTGCATATCCAGTCTAGTGATTTCTACTGGGTAATACTAGGGGCAAATTAAGAAAAAAAAATGGATTAAAATGAGATTATTTGAAAAATATAGTGAAAAGGTTAATAATGGAAAAATAATTACTTAAGTGATTAAATAGATAAGATAAGATAAGATGAGGTGAGGTGAGATAAGATGAGATAAGATTAGATAAGATAAGATAAGGATTAAAATGTAATTTAGTTTGAAATAGTAATTTTATGGACTAAATGGTAATTATGTAAAAGATTGAGATAACAATATGGTAAAAATGACAGTAAAATGAAGAAATTGGAGTTAAAATGGAAGTTAAAATGAAAAAGGACCTAGATGAAAGAAATAAAAAGTTTAGCAAAAAAATGGTAATTTGGCCATAAATTGTTTAATAATGGTTATTAAGGAGAAAAATATCATTAAATGATTAATTATGTAAATTAATTACCTTTTTAAGGACTTAAGTGTAATTTGGCATGATAATGGTAATTTGAGGACTAAATGGTAATTTCATGTTAATTAATGGATTAAATAAGTAAATAAGATAAACTGGTGGCAATTTGGTAAATATGAGAAAGTTATGGGTAAAATTGTAATTTGGTAAAAGTTTAAGGACCTAATTATAATTATGCCATGATTAAAGGACCAAAGAGTAAATATGGAATTTTACGTTTACTTTTTGCATATATGACTTCAATGGACGGATCAATGGTGACAACAAATATGGATGCATGTACATATTTAAATGGAATAAATGTTAATTAGTTATAGATATTTTATATATTTTGGAATATGTATGTGAAACTTTGGGTAGTGGAAATTTTAGGATATGTATTCACCACTAGGCATTTTTAATGCTCAGCACGTAGTGTGTTTACTGCTTGCAGGTTTAAAGAGGAAAAAAAAGAAGTGGTAGTGGCCGAGGTTTACTGATAATTGAAAGAATATTCGATAGCAAGGATAAAGGTATAGGTATAGGTATGGCATGTATACGACTGCAATGGATGAACACGAAATTATACAGGATAGGTGTATGAATTGTGCATCGGTATGTCTGTTATATTGTTGTATTTGTATGAATGTTATTGTAGAAAAAAAAATTCCACTGAGTCTGCTAAGTGCACTATAGGGTATTCCAGTATAGTGTTGTAACATCCAATATCCGTACCATTTACAGGTATAGGGTTGCAATATGGTCATGCATTTCTCATTTATATGGCCTAAAAGACAGTGCCATAAATAAAAGGTATTTAAATTATATTGTTTTATTCTTTTAGTATTCATATCATGCACTTTTTTACCTAGGTCAATAACAAATGTACCATTTTCAACAATTGCATTAATATAAAATATATTATTCTTAAAAATGGAATAACTCTTGTCCTTATTGAAAGAAATGTCATAAGCATTATTCATAATACAACTAAAAGAAATAATACTACTAGATAAAGTTGGAATATAATAATAGTTATGTAGTTCCATTGTCAATCCACTTGGAAGAGACAAGTAATAGGTCCCCACAACTGTTGTAGAGATATTCTGGCCAGTTGCTAACTCCAGACATATTTTTGCCTTTCTAACCCTTCTACTGCTTTTAAGTCCCTATAGATCATTACACAAATGACAACTGTTCCTTCTTCCTTCTTCCCTTTTCTTCCTTTTCCTCACCCCGTTCTTCTTCTTCTTCTTCTTCCTTTCTTCTTTGCTTTCTTGTGATCCTTCCCTTTTGATGGAATTTTGGTGAGTTTTGGGTAATCCTAAGTTGATTTGGGTAAGTGGTAGCTAATTCTTCTTCTTCATCCTCTTCTTTCATTTGTATTTGGTTATTTTGGTGTTTGGTGTTAAAGTTTTAAAGTTTGTGTTGATGGGTGTTTTGCTCTGAGAACCCTCCTAGAGAGCCTAAGGGCAAGGAAATAGTGAATGGAAGCGGAGCCCTGTGATTGGAGCTCAAGGATTTGAGGTTTGGGAACATTTGTCATTTTTGTGCATTTTGTGTGATTTTTGTGCTTTTGTGGTAATTGTTGAAATTGATGATATATATTGTGGGTATTTGTATCTAAATGACATGGGAGTTGATTAATTTAAGTTAAGATGCATAATTTGTGAAGAATTGAACCTAAGCGTGATTTTGTATGAATTTCTAAGAGAAATTGCTGGTTTATTGAGTTCTAAAATTTGATCTTGTTAATAGTGTGTTTTAATGGTAAAAATTTGGATTATAAGTTGGATTTTAGGTTGTTTAAGATGTTGTGAATGATCAATTTTTGTGGGGTTGAGTTTTGAAGTCAATTAGAGGTTTGGGTAATTCTTAGAAGTGAGATTTCTACAGTTTTCGCATAAGAGCTGGAAATCACGACTGTGTCGCAAGCGCGATACTATCGTGAGGTCGCGATAGAGCTCGGTGAATTCAGCCATCACGCGTGGCCGAGCATTGGGCTGCCGAGCCGCCGCAGCGAGAACTCTCTGTCGCGCTTGCGACAGAGCGCTCGGCTGCCGAGCGAAACGGACAGTTCTCTATCGTGAGTACGTGCCTGTGCACAAGCGTGATAGCTTTGGCTGGCCGCTCACTATCGCGAGCGAGACAGTGAGATGTGATTGTCTTCTCGCGATTGCGAAGATTGCCGAGATCGCGACCTAGGGCAAGTTTCGCCTCTGTCACGAGCGCAACAGCCGTCGCGAGCGCGACACCTCCTTGCTTCAATTCGATTTTTCTTGTATGCTTTCAATGTTTAATTTTCGAACTTGGGATGTTTTTAGAATTATGCACGGACAATTTTATGAATTATATGATTGTGATTTGATGATTTATGCATGACCAGCGAGAGTCAATAAGTGGATAAATAGGCATTCCTATAGAGTTAAGTTAGCTGCAGCCATGCGTATGCGTTCTGGACCCTGATCAGGTCCCTATTCCGATCCTCGCGATCCCTATTAAACTTGGATCTTATTTAAGATTCCATTCGAAAAGGTTTGAAACAAAAAAAAAGAATAATTTTGATACCCTCGGGTATCCATGCGTTTTGAATGATTATGCGTTACTCGCTATCCACTATTTTGAATAAGCAGGGTTTATTATATTCATGTGTTATAATTCAGTTCAGCATGAATGATAGTGTGATTAATGATGTTAACATCTTGAGCATGATGAATTGCTTATTAAGACTCAATTTTCAATATGTTACCATATGTATGTGATTTGTTTCTGACATCCACTGTGAGTGGTCATTTTTCATTATGTTTTTCCCCACTAAGCGTATTCGCTTAGCATGGGTGTTTCATCCGTGCAGGTGTGGATGTGGTTGGAGATTTTGGGCAGGGTGATCCGTTTCAGCAAGGCCAACACAACTAGGAGAGAGAGATTTTGTAGTACAGGATTGTACCTTTTTGTTTATGCATTAGTTTAACATCTTGTAATGATAACTCTTGATGTAATTCTACTTTTGTAATTTGATTTTGATAGCAGATATGTATATGGCCTTCTATGCTAAGGCACTTTTGTATTTTGATATGTAAAGACTTTTATATAAATTAATAAAATACTGTACTTTTGTTTTCAGCCTCCGTCTTTTGTTTTAAGAAATTTTATTTTACTCGTTTTGAATGAATGGTCTGTAACTTTATTTGCTCTATATGAGGTCTTGCATGACAATCCTCATCTATCGGGGCCCTTCTTCCTCCTCGTGGGATGAAGCTCCCTACGTATAGGTAAGGGGTGTTATATTTTGTGGTATCAGAGCCTAGGTTTAGACGTTTCTGGGCAAGTGTAAGATAGAGTGTACATTTAGTATTGTGTTGGCCTAATGCAGATTATTGCGTATGTTTTGTAGTTAAATAGAGTTCGCTCATGGATCACTTGAGGGGTCAGCCGAGAGTACAAATCCCTGAGAGCAAGATCCATCTGTTTCTTGTCCGGCTCAGCCACCTAAGGTGGAACCTGAGGCCCCTGCAGTCCCCTTTGAAGCTATGCTCAAGATATCTCTAGATATGGCCAGGGTTTTGGAAAGGGTTACTGCCCTTAGAGCTCCGATTGAGAATATGATGAAGTTTGGAGCGGAGGATTTCTTTGGAACCAGCTTAGATGAGTCGGATAAAGCTGAGAGGTGGATTGAGAAGGTTAGTCGGGTGTTAAGGGAAATTCGGTGCCCTCCGGAGAGAGAGGTGGAGTGTGTAGTGTCTTTGTTGCAGGGTTCAGCTTATGATTGGTGGACATTAGTGCTTAGCCATCCTCATCTTTTTGAGCCTCTGACATGGGAGTTCTTCAAAAGAGAATTTCGGAGTAAGTATATAACTAAGGCATTTGAGGAGGCCAGATTGGCACAATTTTTGAGTCTTCGACAGAGATTGTTGTCTGTGGCTGAATATGAGAAGAAGTTTAATCGACTCTGTAAGTATGCACCGCCAGGAGTTCTCACTGAGGAGTTTCGATATCAACAGTTTGAGGCAGGTCTGAATGAGTCTCTTAAGGTGATGTTGGTTTCTTTGATGTCTTCACCAGATATCAGCTATTATCAGATAGTGCAAGCAGCTTTGAGAGTGAAATGCTCTGAGAATATTTTAAGAGAGAAGGCTCAGAGGAAAAAGTCCCCTAGAGGAGGTTTTTCTTCAGGAAAGAGATTGCGCGAGTCTCAATGAAATCCTTCTGGTGAGTCGCATACTAGTCCGGCTACTAGAGGGAGGAGACAGGAGTCCTTTCGAGGGTCTGGCACGGGTAGAGGAACTTCGGGTGGTAGAGGTGATGGAGTGCCTCAGTGCTCTCATTGCAATAAGCGCCATTGGGGCGAATGTCGGTGATTGACGGGAGGATGTTTCAGATGTGGTAGCACCGACCACTTCCTATCCAATTGCCCAAACTTGTATGAGAATACTCAGGGTCAACAAGAGGCTAGTCGAGCAGGGTCGAATGTTCCTCAGGGTAGTCGTGCTAGAGGTAGAGGACGGGGTCGTGGTGACGGCCTCGGGAAAGAGAACCCTCTGAGACAGTTGATCGTACAATGCCGGCGGCTGCAAGAGAATATGCAATGAGAGCCCGTGACGACCAGGATGCTCCGGAAGTAATAGCCGATAAGTTTTTACTTTTCAGCATTGAAATGTATGCTTTGATAGACCCGGGTTTTACTCATTCTTATCTGTGTTCTGATAAGTTGTGTGATGAATTGGCTAATGAGGATAAATTGGATTATGAGATATGTGTGACTAGTCCGTTAGGCTAGTGCGTTAAAGTGAATCGGGTGTATCGGGATTGTCCTTTGATGGTGCAAGGTAAGGAATTTTCGGTTGATCTAATTAGTCTACCATTTCACGATTTTGACCTAATTCTGGGTATGGATTGGTTGTCTAAGCACCGAGCTGTAGTTGATTGTCAAAGGAAAACGGTTGTGCTCAAAGATAGAGATCAGATACCTGTGGTTGTAAAACGTTTGGGAAGTAACTCGCTGCACAATGTAATTTCGGCTATGAAGGCAAAATGGTTTATGAGGAAGGGATCTGAAGCGTATTTGGCCTTAATTTTGGATTCTCGACGAGGGCAAGTAAAGATACAAGATATTCCAGTAGTAAGAGAATTTGTGAATTTATTTCCAGAGGAATTATCGGGTTTGCTACTAGAGAGAGAAGTAGAACTGTCTATGGTTGTGTCGAGGTCAGCTCTGATTTCTAAGGCTCCGTATCATATAACTCTGGTAGAATTGAAGGAATTGAAAAATCTATTGTAAGAGATTTTGGATAAGGGTTTCATTCGACCGAGCATGTCACCTTGGGGTGCTCTGGTTCTATTTGTTAAGAAAAAGGACGGTACCTTGAGAATGTGTATTGACTACCGACAGATTAACAAGGTCACGATGAAGAACAAGTATCCGTTGCCACGGATCGAGGATCTTTTCGATCAGTTAAGAGGAGCTGGAGTGTTTTCTAAGATAGACTTGAGATCTGGTTACTATCAGTTGAGAGTTAAGGATGCGGATGCTGCGAAGATAGCTTTTCGAACGCGTTACGGTCACAACGAATTTTTAGTGATACCATTTGGTTTGACTAACGCGCCCGTAGCTTTCATGCATTTGATGAAAAGGGTGTTCAAACAGTATTTGGACCGTTTTGTTGTAGTGTTGATCGATGACATCTTGGTTTATTCTAAGGATGAAAGGGAGCATGAGGAACATCTGAGGTTAGTATTGCAAGTGTTGAGGGACCATCAGCTCTATCCTAAGCTTAGTAAGTGCAAATTTTGGTTAAAATAGGTAACATTCCTTAGACATGTGGTTTCGGCTGAAGGTATTCGGGTAGATCCATCCAAAGTTGAAGCCATTGTGAACTGGTTGCCACCTAAGTCTGTACCAAAAGTGAGGAGTTTTCTAGGATTACCTGGTTATTATAGGTGGTTCGTTAAGGGATTTTTTGTGATAGCTTCGCCTTTGACTCGGCTTCTCCGAAAAGAGGTTAAGTTCAATTGGTCTGATAAGTGCCAAGCAAGTTTTGAGCAATTGAAGGATATGTTAAGTAAGGCTCCTGTACTTACTCAACCCGTTACGGGTAAAGAGTATACTATGTACAGTGATGCCTCAAGTATAGGATTGGGTTGTGATCTGATGCAGGATGGCAAGGTGATCACCTATGCTTCCAGGCAGTTGAAACCCCATGAGTAGCATTATCCAACGCATGACTTGGAGTTAGCAGCGGTAGTGTTTGCTCTTAAGGTTTGGCGGCATTATTTGTATGGGAAAACTTGCAGGATCTTTACAGATCACAAAAGCCTGAAATATCTGCTCACTCAAAAAGAATTGAACTTGAGGCAGCGAAGATGGTTGGAGTTATTCAAAGATTACGACTGTATTATTGATTACCATCCGGGAAATGCAAATGTAGTGGCAGATGCTTTGAGTAGGAAATTAGTTTTGGCTCTATCTCTGAGTAGAGAAAGGTGGAGATTTGATTCGGAAGGAGCACTAATTGCTCAGTTCAAGGTTAGATCAAATTTGAGACAACTGATAGTGGATGCACAGTTGAGTGACCCTGTGTTGCAACATGTTTTGCGTATGATAAAAGACGGTAAGCAGACTGAATTTTCCATAGATTCTGAGGGAGTGCTCAAATTTGGGAATCGATTATGTGTGCCTAATGTGAGTGATGTGAAGAGAAGGCTTTTACAAGAAGCTCATTCATCGGCGTTCACAATGCATCCAGGAGGAAATAAGATGTACAGAGACCTGAAGCAGTTTTATTGGTGGCCGAGTATGAAAAAGGACATGGTGGAGGTTATTTCGAAATGTCTGGTGTGTCAACAAGTGAAAGCTGAGCATCAAGTTCCAACAGGATTGTTACATCCCTTACCCATTCCTCAATGGAAGTGGGATGATGTTACGATGGACTTTGTAGTTAGATTGCCATTGACACAGCGCAAGCATGATTCAGTGTGAGTAATAGTCGACCGGTTGTCGAAGTGAGCACACTTCTTGCCAGTTCGGTTAGACTATTCCATGGATAAGTTGGCAGAGATCTATATGAATGAGATAGTAAGGCTTCACGAGTTCCAACCTCTATTATGTCTGATCGGGATCCGAGGTTTACGTCAAAGTTTTGGAAGGAATTACAGTCAGCTCTGGGTACTCGGTTGAATTTCAGCACTGCATTTCACCCTCAAACCAATTATCAGTCAGAGAGGGTTATCCAGGTTCTTGAAGATATGCTTCGGGGATGTGCTTTAGAGTTCTCAGGTAGCTGGGATAAGTATGTGCCTTTAATGGAGTTTGCGTACAATAATAGTTATCAGGTGAGTACTGGAATGGCTCCCTATGAAGCTCTTTATGGACGAAAATGCAGAACTCCAATGTGTTGGACTGAGTTATCGAAAAGGTTGGTTGTGGATCTAAAGTTGGTCAGAGACACGGAAGAAAAGATTAGAGTGGTGCAACGGAATTTGAAAGCGGCTAAAGACAAACAACGGTCTTACGCCAATTTGAAACGAAGGGATATCCGATATGAGGTTGGCGACAAGGTATTCTTGAAAGTATCACCTTGGAGGAAAGTTCTTCGTTTCGGTAAGAAGGGGAAACTGAGTCCTCGATTTATTGGACCTTATGAGATCTTGGAAAAGATTGGCCCAGTAGCTTATCGGTTAGCGTTGCCCGTGATGTTAGCTAAATTACATGATGTTTTTCATGTGTTTATGTTCCGCCATTACCGATCCGATTCGTCCCATGTGTTACAAGTGCAAGATATTTGGGATCAGCCAGATTTCTCATTTGATGAAGAACCAAAGGAAATCTTGGCTAGAGAGATCAGACAGCTCCGCAATAAGCAAATTCCTTTGGTTAAGGTACTTTGGAAGCATCATGGGATCGAAGAGGCAACTTGGGAACCGGGAGAGGTTATGAGAGCTCATCATCCTCAGTTATTTAGATCAGGTGAGAATTTCGAGGATGAAATTCTATTAAGGAGGGGAGTATTATAACGCCCCGTTCCCACCCTAGTAATTTGAGCCTTGTGTGTGTGTGATTTTGTATGTATAATTTTTGGGCATGTGTTATTTTGAGTGTGTGTCATGGTAAATTATAGTATTATGTATGTTTGGGGTTTTCTTGGATGTGAGTGTTTATATAGGATTAGGATGTGTTTAATGAGGTTATTTTTAGGTGTATGAGAGAGGATGGTTATTAGGTGTGTCTTGGGGTAGTCTTCCAATAGGAGGCTGCCATGTGGCAAGGGGGGAGGATATAAATTATGGAGAGAGGAGAAAGAAGACAGTTGTTCCTTCTTCCTTCTTCCCGTTTCTTCTTTTTCCTCACCCCGTTCTTCTTCTTCTTCTTCCTTTCTTCTTTGCTTTCTTGTGATCCTTCCCTTTTGCTGGAATTTTGGTGAGTTTTGGGTAAATCTAAGTTGATTTGGGTAAGTGGCAGCTAATTCTTCTTCTTTATCCTCTTCTTTCATTTGTATTTGGTTATTTTGGTGTTTGGGGTTAAAGTTTTAAAGTTGTTTTGATGGGTGTTTTGCTCAGAGAACCCTCCTAGAGAGCCTAAGGGCAAAGAAATAGCGAGTGGAAGCGGAGCCCTGTGATTGGAGCTCTAGGATTTGAGGTTTGGGAACATTTGTCATTTTTGTGCATTTTGTGTGATTTTGTACTTTTGTGGTAATTGTTGAAATTGATGAGATATATTGGGGGTATTTGTATCTAAATGACATGGGAGTTGATTAATTTAAGTTAAGATGCATAATTTGTGAAGAATTGAACCCAATCGTGATTTTGTATGAATTTCTAAGAGAAATTGCTGGTTTATTGAGTTCTGGAATTTGATCTTGTTAATAGTGTGTTTTGATGGTAAAAAATTGGATTATAAGTTGGATTTTAGGTTGTTTAAGATGTTGTGAATGATTAATTCGTGTGGGGTTGAGTTTTGAAGTCAATTGGAGGTTTGGGTAATTTTTGGAAGTGAGATTTCTGCAATTTTCACATAAGAGCTGGAAATCACGACTCTGTCACGAGCGCGACACTATCGCGAGGTCGCGATAGAGCTCAATGAATTTAGCCTTCCCGCGTGGCAGAGTATTGGGCTGCCGAGCTGCCGTAACGAGAGCTCTCTGTCGGGAACGCGACACATGTCGCGAGCGCGACAGACCGCTCGGCTGCTGAGCGGACTAGACAGTTCTCTGTCACAAGTGTGCGCCTGTGCGCGAGTGCGATAGCTTTGGCTGGCCGCTCACTGTCGCGAGCGCGATAGTGAGATGTGATTCTATTTTCTCGCGAGCGCGAAGACTTTCGCGATCATGACCTAGGGCAAGTTTCACCTCCGTCATGAGCGCGACACCTCCTTACTTTAATTTGATTTTTCTTGTATGCTTTCAATATTTAATTTTCGAACTTGGGATGTTTTTAGAATTATACACGGATAATTTTATGAATTATATGAATGTGATTTGATGATTTATGCATGACCTGCGAGAGTCAATAGGTGGATAAATAGGCATGCCTATAGAGTCCGAAGAAAGATTGCAGTTATATTTTGTATATTTTGGTATTGTTATATTGGCATGTATATAAGAATGGGATTAGATTTTATAATAGTTTATATGTATTTGTTTATGTAAATGGTGTGATTTCATGGATGGATGTTTTAGACTATGAATGATATGGTTGTAAATGATTTATTGTTGTGCCCTTACCGGGGCTGTGGTTTTTGAGTAATGCAGGTTTGGATAGTAGGAATTTTAAGTCGTTATACTGCGAAAATTTTGATCTAATGAATAGTAAAATGAGACAGTTATAGGTCAATCGATAACTAAGTGAAAATTGTTAAACGAAATAAGTGTCTAAGTGAAATTATTGATAAGTGTAGAAAGAAAAAAAAATTACCCGTAATTGCATTAAGTCAGTGATCGTAGGAGGATATGAATGGTTAGTGAGGCCTAATGGATGTTAAGTGTGTAAAATAAGGCAATGAAAGTGTTTTCTGTGAATATTGACAGCTTTAGAGTTGAATATTACGGCAGAACAAAAAGTGATTAAATCAGACCGATTTAAGTGAACCGGGGCCCAAATAGACTCCGATTGAGCTTAAACTTTTTGCAGGAAGCCTATATTTGATGTTTCAAAAATAATGGAATTGGTTAGAATTGGAAATAATGAGAGGAACATATAGATGCTTTGAAAAAGTGTAATTGAACCGAAAAACCAAAATTTTGGTTCAAATCAATCGAACCGCTTCGGTTGGACCTGTTTGGTTCATTTATGGACTATATAAAGGAAGGAGAGGCCAGATTTATCTAGAAAAATCCAGCCAAAACCGACCTCCTTCTTCTTCTTTCAAAACTGTATGTTATTTTTCATACCTTCCTCCATTTTTCTTCATTCTTTCTTCAATCGTTCTCCAAATCTTAGCCTCCCAAACAAATTCAAGTCCCTCTATAACATAAACACAGCAAGTGGAGTCCATTTGGAGCATTACAAGTGAAGAAAACTAAGTATTCAAGGTTATGCCCTAAATTTAAGGTAAGAGATTTAAGTTATTTTAGTTAAGTTTATTGGTTCCTATAGGAGTTTTTGAGGGCGTAGAACTCATTTATGATGTTAGATTTCATAAAAGAAGTTTAGTTTTTATGTTATGAGGACTTATGTATTCGGCCACCATAGGTTCTTTAAGTGAGGGAGTTGTTTCTCCATCTAAAGGCAAGAAAAAGGAAGCTTAAAGTGGTCTAGAGCAAGAAATTGAGGTTAGTGGTTACTAAATCTATCTTTTTCCTATGATTTAGGATGGATTTTAGGTTGTGTTTAAGTATGGGTATGTGAAATAGATGTGATTAATTAAAATTAACTTGATATTCATGTTTAATAGACTTAATATAGTGTATAGATATGTTAAGATGAAATTAAATCAACTTGGTATGTAAACTCTTAAAATGGCCCAATTGAACATTAAGGAATTAATTGAATTATAAGGTAATTTATGGCATGTAAATGATGTTTATAATATGTTTAACATGTGTATGATGGAATGATTAGAGGGTTGAAAAGAATTCATGGTGAAATCTTAGTGTTAAGGCCGAATGGTAATTAAAGGAAATTATCAAGATTAAATGATGAATATGATATATACAATTCATGGATACAACACGTATAACATGTATTAAGCATGATTGAATGATTAAAGGAATTAAAAGAATATATAAAGAAATTTTAAAGTAGTGATCGAATGGGATACAATGGATTTAAATGAAATATAAGATGAGTTATGGCATATAAGTAGTGTTTATGGTATGTTTAACATGTAAAGAGTATGATTGGATGATTAAATAAAATTAAAGTGCATGATATGAGAAAATGAATCTTTGGCCGAATAGTGATCATAGTGAATTTTGTGTGTGTTTTGATAATTAATGTAATATAATGGCATAATATGATTTAGTGATGATAAATGAGTGTGTATGTAAAATTGTAAGTGAAAATGATATGTATGCCAAATTGTGTATGTGGACATAATGTGATGTTTATGTGACTCTTGGTATACATGAGTGTATATGAAATATTGAATGATTTGGAAGTGATTCGTATGAAAAGAAAGTGAAATGAATGATGATGGTATATTGCCCTTAGTAGTCTGGTAGTAAATCTAGTTCAGGATATATATGGCTAGCCATAGAGACATCAGTGTATGCCGCGTTAGCAAGTCATGGCGACTTGCAAATTTAGACCAATGACGGTCTATGTGTTAGTGTAGTGTACAGTGTAAGTGTAATGTCATCGGAGTATAATTTGACCCCCTAGTGGCCACTCTGACATTATCAAAGTGTAATTTTGGCCCCCAAGTGGCCACTTCGGTAGGTTAGGGCTATAGAGTCCAGTCCCACATATCCAGTCTAGTGATAACTACTGGGTGTTACTAGGGGCAAAAGTTGAAAGAATTAATTAAAAAGAGAATTGTTGTAAAATTTATGGTGTTAAAGTATTGAGAGAGAATGAAGTGAATGATTAAATGTATAAAAGAGATAAGGAAGTGAATGATTAAATGGATTTGCATGTAAGTACATAATAAAGATTAAGACATGAAAATGATTAAGTGATAAGAGTAAAGATATGGTAATGATTATGTTAGAGATAAGATAAAATAAAGACTAAAAATGACACTTATTTTAGAAAAGGGTACTTAAGGTTAATATCGTAATTTGATAAAAGTTTAGGGGCATAATTGTAATTATGTGATAAAACTGGTTGAAATAGTAATGTATGTGAAATTGTGTGAGAAAGGGACAAAAATTGAATAACTAGAAAGTTTAGGGGTAAAATGGTAATTTTACATAAAGTGGGTAAAAAGTGTAAAAGTTAGGTAAAAACTGTAAAGGTAGGGGTAATTTGGTAATTTTGGTAAAATGTGAGGTTAAAATGGTAAATTGGAAATAAAGTGATAAAGTAGGGACCTAATTATAATTTTAAGAAATTAAAAGGTTAAAAGTGGAAACTTGAAGTAAAAAGGGGCATTTTGGTAATTAAAGAAGTTATTAAGGGATAAAAATGAAAAAAGTAAGTTTAAGTAAGGTTAAACATGTAAATAAAGCATAACTAAGGGTAAAATAGTAATTATGTATAATAAGGGATATAAATGGAATTTCTGTAAAAGAAGGGATATAAGTGGAATTAATGTAAAAGTGGGGACATAAATGGTATTAACTGGAAAGTGAGGACAAGGATGTAATTAATGAAAAAGATAAGGGTAAAACTGGAAACTAAGGAAAAATATTAAGGGTAAAAATGTAATTAAAGAAATCAGAATTTGAATGGGAGAATTAAACCGTAATTTACGCATAATACATTTTAACGTATAATTATGTGATTAATTGATGAGTTAATTGGGTAATTAAGTTGAAGATAATAAATAAGAAATAATAGTAAATAAAAAGTATAATTGTAAGTATAAGATAATTAAGAGTAAAAGTGAAATTAGTGGAATAGTGGATTCAATTAAAAAGGATTTAAATGTAATTAGTGTATAATAAGGTTTATTGTTTGATTATATGATTGAATTGAAGAATTAATTGTCTAATATGATTAATGGTTTAATAGAAAATAACAATAACAAAGTAAAAGTGAAATTTATATCATTTGGTGACCTAATTATAAATATAGTGAATTGAAGTAGTAAAATTGGAATATTGTAGTGCAATTAATAAGTAATGGAATAATAATTTTAAATTGACCTAAAGTAATTAGGCATGTGAATGTAAGTTAATTGGGTTTATAAAGTGACAAGAATTGTAAGTAATTAAGAGGTAAATTCGGAATTTAATTAAGTGAAAGTGACAAAATTGTTAAGTGACAGTAAAATCATTAATTAAGACCCGAAAATGTACTAGTGATAAGTGATCATCGAAAATTGAGGAATAGGGTCAGTGAAAAATGATTAATGTGTAAAGGTATAGTGGAATGAAATGAAAATGTATTTAAAGAGTAAGTAAATGATTTAACAAATAATAATGTAATTGAAATGAAGTTAATTAGTAAATTAGTATAAAAATGTGATGGTAAATAAAATGTAATCCCACAAATTAAATAGGTATTAGGTAGGAAATTTATGGATTGGTAACCACCATTGGGCATTCTAATGCTCAACACGTAGTTGTTTGACTGCGTGTAGGTACGCGTTAGGTTGGGGCGGCATGCCTCAGTCGGAGTGGAGCAAGCACCGAAGAAGGATTGCAGTTATATTTTGTATATTTTAGTATTGTTATATTGGCATGTATATAAGAATGGGATTAAATTTTATAATAGTTTATATGTATTTATGTATGTAAATGGTGTGATTTCATGGATGGATGTTTTAGACTATGAATGATATGGTTGTGAATGATTTATTGTTGTGCCCTTGCCGGGGCTGCGGTTTTTGAATAGTGCAGGTTTTGGGTAGTAGGAATTTTAAGCCGTTATACTGCCGAAATTTTGACCAAATGAATAGTAAAATGAGACAGTTATAGGTCAATCGATAACTAAGTGATAAGTGAAAATTGTTAAACAAAATAAGTGTCTAAGTGAAATTATTGATAAGTGTACAAGAAAAAAAAAATTTACCCGTAATTGCATTAAGTCAGTGATCGTAGGAGGATCATGGTGTTCACTCGATATAGCTAATTCGGCAGTATACGTATAGAAAGTATATGGGTGTTACAGCTTTCATCATCGGATAATCCTGATCTTTGACCGCCTCGGGACCCGGTGTCTACAGTTGCCCCCAATTTTGGGGAACCTAGAACTTATGTGCCTGGGTGAACCAAAATTCAGAAAAGAAGGAAAGAGAAACGTACCTGAGGCAGTCGCTTTTCCAGACTGGATGATATTGTTGGAGTGGTTGTCGCCATGTTGTCGACATGTTATCCTTTGTTGAAGTGGTGGTGCCGTGATTGTGCTAGCTCTTCTGAGATGGTGCCCCCTGAGAGGTCTTCGGCTGGCTGGTTGCCCCCTGAGAGGTATTTGGTTGGTCGATTGACCCCCGAGAGGTCTTTGGCTAACTGGCTGCCCCTTGAGAGGTCTTTGACTGGTTGGCTGCCCCCTGAGAGCTCTTTGGCCGGTTGCCCCCTGAGAGCTCTTTTGGTTGGCTGGTTGCCCCCTGAGAGGTCTTTGACTAGTTTGCCCCCGAGAGGTCTTTGACCGGTTGCCCCCTGAGAGGTCTTCAGTTGATCGGTTGCCCCCTGAGAGGTCTTCGGCTGGTTGCCCCCTGAGAGGTCTTCGGTTGATCGGTTGCCCCTTGAGAGGTCTTCGACTAGTTGGCCCCTGAGAGGTTTTTGGCTGGTTGCCCCATGAGAGGTCTTCAGTTGATCGATTGCCCCCTTAGAGGTCTTCGGCTGGTTGGCTACCCCCTGAGAAGTCTTTAGCTGGTTGCCCCCTGAGAGGTATTCGGCTGGTTGCCCCCTGAGAGGTCTTTGGCTAGTTGCCCCCCTGAGAGGTCTTCGGTTGATCGCCCCCTGAGAGGTCTTTGGCTGATGTCATCACTCGTCTTTTGTCGGTGTCTGCATCGAGTCTCTCTTTCTGCGAAAACTTGGAAAGCCAAATATGCAGGAAAACTGGTGAGCATGCACGTGAAATGTATGTGTCATGCAGGAATGCAGGATAAGAATTCATCTGAGTGGGTTTGGAGGTGGCAACCGGTTTTTGGTCGCAATTTACAATAGGATCGATACCCTTTCGAATTGCTTTTGAATTTTGTGTTTTCAGGATTCTCTGGATACCTGTAGCCATTTTTTAAGGTAGTGCGTCCCTTGTAGATTTTCACACTAGCTTTTCTTAGCGGGAAATGCGTCATATTCGGATTTTCACATAACCCTGTGCCTTATTTTTTGCCTGGAATACACCCAACCCAATCTAGCGGCTTTTGCTTATTTCATTTTTTGTAGTACAGATTGCCTGTTTCCAAGTTTTCATCCTGCCCTTTGGCCTAACTTTTGCTTAGAGCGCCAATTACGATTTTCATCTCTAACGGCCCTTTTTTTTTTAGATTATAAAGGAGGCTGCAGCTGTCGTCAAAGATCTTTCAGGTATAATCAGCATGTACGTATGTCTTAAATCATGGTTTCTTGACCTTGGTTCTTATCATGAAGATGCTATAGAATTGGCTTCACAGTTGATTGCAGGATGAGTTGACTGAAGCGCTTGAGTAGCGAGAGTAGCAGAGGATAGATGGTAACAATGTGCTGATTTTATACCGAAACCAGACAACTTTGAGTATGCAAGATGAACTGCTCTGGTCACATCAATATCATTACATAAATGCACATATTTCAATTTGATTTCATAACACATGATCGTTATTTGGCATTAACTCGAAAAATACAAGACCTCATCTAATTTCGGGATAAATCCTAAAAGCATCAAACTCTTGTTATCAATCAACCCTCTCGGGTTTTCATGATTGAAGATTTTCTCTCAGCCTCCCTCTTTTTTTAGCCTTTGCCATGGGACCTCCTTCAGTGCCCCAGTGTTGATTAGATTCGCTTTCATCTTCGTTAACTGGGAAGGCTACTTCTTTTGACGGTGTTCCTTCTTTGGCCTCAAAGTCTTTTCCTAAACTGGCTGAGACGACAGGTTCCTTATTTACCTTATTTGGCACTTGAATGTGAAATTCCACACCTTGCTTTTGTCGGCTTTAGTGGTTCAATTTTTGAAGTGGCTTTCAATGGTTGAGATTGGGTTACAGGTTAGGCTCAGATAGTCTGGGGCAAAATTGTGGGGTGTTTTTTTTATTATTATTATTTTTTGCCTTATTTTTTTTGTCTTTTTTGTTTTTTTTTTTTTTACTTTTTCATTTTTTTTTGTTTGCGTGTTTTTTTTTGTGTTTTTTTTTTAAGGTAAAGAGTTGTCCTTCTAAGTTTGGTTATAAAGGCTTGTACTTTGCTTATCTTGGTCCCATATGATTAAAGGTCAATCTTAATTGGTTTTGGAGTACACATCTCAAATGGTTGTAAGGAAATGAGCCATAGGGCTTGGTTCTAATGAGTTATATGTTTCTTGTGAGGGTCCAAAGTTTCATTTGCCTAACTTCTGATATAGCTCTCGGAGTTTGATTTAGCTGTACTGCATGCGTCCTAGACTTTGAGGGGACAAAGGGCTGATTTTTTAAATTCTGCATGTCGTCATGTTGGCATATTGAAGTAGCGTTGTCCCAACAATGTCCTTGTCGAATTTCAGCATATCGTCCCAGGTCCAGGCAAAGGTTCTCTTTTTTTTTACCTTTTTGACATTATCTCTCAAAATTTTCCTCTCTTCAGGAGTTATATCAGATGCTATCAAGATTTTGTTTGGATTCCCCAAAGTTTCAAGGTTAAATGCAGTTGTATTAATTGGGTTAATGCCAAAAAATGGATGCATCATGATCATAAGAAATGAAATCATTAGAAACACCATACAAATAAGCGAAACTGTTCATAATATTAAAATAACCAACACTGTCATAAGAATTTCTTGAAATAAAAAGAAACAAAGCATCTAAAAACATAATCTTCTTCTCCACTCTCACTAGTGGATCCACAATCTACCGTTGCCACGGGAATCCCTTCTTCACTCGCCTCCCAACGGATGATAGCAACGTACTCATCTCCAGACTTGATCAAATACATGGCGGGGGAATTGCATTATAGCTTGCTTTCTTCTTCTTTTCTCTCTTCTCAGGGTCGCTGATCTCTTTGGAGTCAATGAGATCTTGGACCTTATTTCTCAAACTTCGGCAATAATCTGCTAGGTGCCCAGTGTGTTGATGGTAGGCACAATATTGATCACTTTTATGCCCCAGCTGTCCCTGACTCATGGCTAGCCTGGGTGGCAATGGTTGCAGCTTGCCCTCCTTTGTCAATCTCTCCAATACCCAGGATAAAGGCCGGCCCAAATTAGAAAAGTGTTGCTGGCCTTGTCCCACTCCTGTAGCTGAAACCTCGGCCATCTTGCCATTTCTACCATTACTTCTTCCAGCTCCGCCTGATCTGTACCTTGACTGGTTCCCAAAGCTTTTCCCAGCAAAGTTATTTTGGCTTGCTTTCTTTGCTAGGTAAGCCCCCTCAGCCTCTACAATAATGTCCTTAAGTGACTCTCAATCTTTGAGCCCTTTAAAGCTAAGCAAGTCCCTCATGTAAAGGCAGGAGTTCTTGATAAACAGTCTGATCTGGTCAGCAGTGTTAGGCTTTCGCTTCATCTCCATGACCCTATTCCTCCACCTGGTGAGGTATTCATGGAATGACTCGTCGCTCTTTTGCTGTAAGAGCTCAAGGTCCTTCAGGGTGACCTCCATTCTAGTGCTGCAGTCATACTGCTTCATAAATTCACCAGTCAAAAGGTCCCAGTCCTCTTTAAATCTCCTATCCAACCCGTGATACCAATCTACTGTCGGACCCACCAAACTAAGGCAGAAATATTCCACCTTTTGCTTCTTGGTCAACCCTGTGCTCTTCATTACCAGAGTATCCTACTTAATATGTGCAGATGGGTCCGAAGTACCATCGAACTTTGGCAGCTCAAGCATCTTAAACCTTAGGGGCAGCAGCTCTTCATCCCCCAAATCTCTATCCTCGGGGTTGATTCCCTTCTCAGCTGTCAACAAGCGAGTGATCGCCTCAATCTGCTGCCTCATTCCTCTCATAGCCTCATCCTCCACCCTGGGTGCTCTACCCCTCATAGCTTGATGGGCTACTAGCTCCTCAACCTCATCTTCCATCACGAAATCCTCATCAAGATTAGGGATCCTTGCCCTTCTTAGCTCAATGGGCACAGCAGCTGCTTTAGGCTCATTGCTAGGTTGGTAAGCAGCATTACCTACAAATGGGACCTCTTCACCAATAGGTGGTTCAAATTGCCCCCGAGGAGGGGCTACCGGTGGTTGTGAAGCGATAGGTGGTTAAGCAGTAGGAGGAGGGGCAATCCTTTCGGCCATAGCGTCCATCATCTCTAACACCCTCCGCTCAAAATCCTCTAGTCTCTTAGTAAGGTCTTGAGTGGTTAGAGCTGCGGTCTCTTCTGCTATTGAGGATGATTCACTGGTCATTGAGAGCGACTCAGAATCCCAAACAGGCACTAATTTCGATAATCCAAAGAGCAGGTTTGTCCTTACTAGCCAACCGTCAGAACCTCTAGTCTACTTAGATGAATCTATGATGGCTAAAAGACTCAGATTGTTAGAATGATGCATGGATGACATGTACAATGCATGATCGTGAGTTGTGCAGCATTTCGCAACTACATATGAGCAAGTAGACCCTTTCAACCTTTTAACTCCCGCACACGAGGTCAAATAGTCTCTTCCTAGGTAGGCTTAGTCCATAGGTCAACATGGGACCCTATGAACGTGTATGGTGCACGGTGAAAGACCGACAGCATAACACTCTTAATTTAAAGCACATGCATATTGTAACACCCATACCCGGTCCAATAAGGGTCAGGTATCGAATATTACCCTAACTAGACCTTTCTTTGTATCTAAAATTCAATTCACATTTTAATAATTTTCAAATGCCCGGAATTTTGCGAAAAAATGGACAGAGTCTCCCCTAGACTGGTCCTTATCCCCCTGTTAACAATTTTAAATTTACACTTCTATGAGACATCCACACAATCCAACACTATAACCAAGCCAATCCATTCTCAATTTCTCCCATCCACCTCAATATTCAACTAAAAGGTCAAATTCACCAACAGTTGTGAATTTGTCCTTTCAATACATACATTATCCAACACAAATAAAATAACATCCATTCTCAATCATCATGCATATATTTACAATAACCTTAACATCCAAAATTCATCATTCAAGATGGATTACAATTCACAATCTAAAATAGCTTTCTTCAAACAGTAACAAGCTCAAATTTTACATTTCCCTAAAGTAATTGCCAAAACAAATACTAAGCCTAAGCATCTATTCTGAAGTAAAAGAACTCCTCCATACTTCCGGATAGATCCCTGGCCTGCCTTATTGTTCAAGAACCTGTACACCTACGCGCAGAAATAAAAGTCCACGCACTAAGCATATAGCTTAGTGGCAACCACTAATTTCACTTTTCACAAATAATAATCTTAATTAAAATTATAACTGAATTTCATTTAAAAAAATAATAATAATAATAATAATAGTAGTAATAATAATAGACAAATAAGTGTATGTGACCAAATTCCAAGAAGGTAATTTTCGTCGTATTCTTTATAAGAGATGTTACTTAATTGAGTCAGTAAACACATTAGCAATTTAAACATATCAAGCAAGCAAGCCAACAATTAAATTCATTCACAACGAATCCTTAAACATAATTAAAGTTAATATATAAGTACGTGTGCATTATATGGTCTATTGCCCAAAGTAAACCAATGGGATTATGTGAGTTAAGTATACGGGATAAGCAACAGTAACAGTACAGTAGCAGTAGAAATAATAGTAGTAGTAACAGTATTAAATTTTGCAGGTTCTCATTAACCTGCAGACGTCTCAATTATCAATGCAATCCTCGACTCCCTATGGCTAGCCAACTATACTTTCACCCATATTTCCTATCGATTACCAAGGGCAATATTAATTTCTCAGTCAAATTCATTTATTGCAGTCTCATTTATATAACAAATCATAATTAGCAAAATCTCAAATATAAATTGTACTTTAATTTTTCCATTCACTCTATGACACTATATGGCCTTATGGTATCATTATTATACAGTCATTCACATTATAACATTATACTTCCAATTCTTATTTTGTATGAATGTCAAACTCACTTGAATGAATTTTTAAGATTAGCTAATTGTCATTTACATTCTACCAATGCATCATTTATACTCACCTATATTTAGAATAACATTAGCAATTATGCATATTAAACAATTAAGTTAATTCTAAGTTTACCGTCATCAATAAATTCATACCTTCATTGTAACTTTTATCATTTAAACTCATTTACCCATCAATTACTAAAATCCCATTTTAGTTTATCACAATTATACATCATGAAATTAGCATTTCAACATGTATAACTTATTTTTATTAAATTAATCACTTTAACAAGCCATATTATATCCATTTATTCTTGGAAACTCAACCTACTCTCAATAAGATCTCAATTCAAACACAATTCAGACTCAAACAATATATATATAGAATAAGAACAAGTGAATTTAGTGGCTGCAAACCTCAAAATTCTAGCAAAATAACTTCAATGGATTTGTCCAAAGCGAACTCAGTCCTCCACTTGCTTCTCTTTCCCTTTATTTCTCACGTTTTCCTCCTTTTCTTTACAAAACACATAACATTTCAACTAAAATTCAATAAATCTCAATAATAATGTAAATCCAGTCAATTATATTAATCTACAAATGAAAAATCTAGCTTATTGTAAGTTTTAAATGTCGATTTCTAGAATTAAACTTCAAATCCCTAAATCCCCAAATTCTACCCCTTCAGAAAATCCCTTAAATTCAAGTTAATAGATAGTATAACTCACCCCCAAAGCCAATGGTTGAAGAGAAGAGAGAGCTGGCGACACTTCGGCAAGCAGCGACGAGGAAGTCGATCAAGGGAGAACTAAAATCGGAGTAGAAAAATTAAGAGGAGAAGGAACAAGTGCTGCTGCCATTGAACGCGCCGGAAGGAGGGGAGAAGGCTGAAGTTTCACGATGAACGGATGGGCGGAGATGATGACGGTGATGGAAAGTAGGGAGAAGGGGGATGATCGGGGTGGGGCTGCCAAACGAAAACGAGAAGAAAGAAAAGAAAGGGAAAAAGAATAAGAGAGGAGGAAAGCCAAGGCCAAAACGACGTAGTTTTGGCTATTTTAGGGTAGTTTGTGTTAAATTACTGAATAATCCCTCTTAAACTCATCTTAATCCCTAGTTAACTCATTTTAATATTTACAATTTTTTTTTGGGGCGTTACACATATGGGTTTTGACCACTACGTATTCGGACACTTCAATTAAATTAAGGTGAACCTATCGGGGCATGAAAGTCTTTGACAGGGGACCACTTAATTTGCTTGACTTTATTTAATACGTAACGGCGCACATCACAAGCATTGTATTAAGGAGCATGTCACCTAATGGAAGTTTCTATTTACCATTACATGAGCTTTGGTCAAGGTTATGATACTTTAGGACTACCAAAGTATGGACACTGCCAATGGGTCTAGCTCATCACGAGCATGATGACCGATCGGGTCTCCATTTGATATACCAAAAGGTACTAGGCTTGGGCTGGTGATTATCCTTAACACTTTCTTACAATGAGTGAAAGTAGGGTCGTGCTTCAGGAATGCACCAGGGTAGAATGAGGGACCAAACTAGCGTAATTCTGAGGCTCTAAAATGATGTGATGCAATTTTCGAAAAGAGATAAAATTTTAAGTTTTAAAAAGCTCAATTATACATTTTAACCAAGACACTTTCAGAGCAAAGTCACGAAGTGTCCCCAGCAGAGTCGCCACTGCGACGCACGCCGAACCTGGGAAAGGCCCTCGTGACGAGACCCGCTTTTAGGACTCGAGGGATTGGTTCACGTCTTTTGATCTTGGGTTCCATGAGACATCTTGGAATCCCTACCCAATAGAACATTGGGGAGTTCATCTATTCTCATGGTACCTTTAGGCACCTTTGAGGTATTTTGGAGTTGCCACCCAAATTATGAGAAATTGGGAAAGGTCATCTAACCTCTACGGTCTAAATCAGAGATGGTGTTCAGAACTTCACTCTTATTTATATCTTGGTTAATTATAAATGAGTTTTTAGATTCATAAAATTCTATCTCTCATCTCACACGATTAATGCATTTAATTTAAAAGCGCATTGCAAGCATTCAAAAAGCAGTAAATAAAAGCTATAAAGAAAGCGGTAAATAAAACGATAAAGAAAAGCAGTAAACACACCAAGCACACAATTAAAAGAGAAATTGGGACAGAATACAATCCCAGATAAAAGAAATTCAAGTAAAATTGCCCCAAAAATAATTAATTACAAGGGCCCACAAGATATATGAACATAAATTTAAAACAAACAAGCAAAGTCAAACATAAAAAACGACATACATAAATCGGGATATTTATTTGGGCTAGGAACATTGGTTCCTTCACGCTCACTTAAAGAGGGATCAAAGAGTTGTTCGATTGTTGGTTTGAAAACCGGGATGAGTGATCCCCTTTTTGGAAAACTTAACTCTTCGTTTTATTCGTGACATTTTTCATTTCTTGGTTAAATGAGGGACATTGGTTCCAATTTTATTAATAAAAGTTCCAATATGGTTATAAGACATTTTTGTGATTTTTTATCATACATGTGCATAAAATAAAATGTTTTATTTACAAGCAACCACAAATACAAGTAGGGAATAGGAAAAGTCTCACCCAAACGATGTGGTCTCCTACGCGTCGTGACCCCTCCGTGTGGTCACGAAAATGCTCACACAAGGCAAATCACATTTAAACCCCAAACAAAAAATAACATTAAAAATGTTAGTAACAATTCTAAAATCATCCAAATAAATATAAATACAAGATAAATATAAGACATGGTCAACAATGATAATATGATAAAAATAGCAATAATAATAATAATAATAATAATAATGATGATGATGATGATCATGATGATGATGATGATGATGATGATGGTAATTGCAGCAAAATAATAATAGAGTAAACCCATAACCAGCCCCCTATACTTGCAGTCAAATTTCATTTGAACACCTATACTATAATATTGACCAAATAAGTACTTTTTCTTAAAGTTTTCTCAACTAATAAACACAAATGCTGACATGGAATAACGCGTGTTGTTCACGGAATGAGGAGAGCGTGTGCCCAATTATAAGTATTCACAACGGTAAAAAAAATGAAGTTTAAAGCCCTAATACCCTAATCTAAGTCTTCAAATCGAAATTCATCTTCTTTGTTCTTCTCTGTGTAAAGAAATCCTTCTCTGTTAATCTATCCCATATTGGCTCTGTTAACAAAATTGTTTGATTTCATAGTGATCACGAAGTGGTTGCTGAGAAGTGAAGATGAATCACGGAATGTGGAATGTCTGTAAATGCAACAAGTTGGCGGTAATGGCAGTTTCATGGTCCCACTCAAATCCTGGTCGCCGATTTTTGGCTTGTGAGATTGGAAAGGTAAGCTTATAGGTTTCACTCAATGATGTATGCTTCAGTTAGTGTTCAGGTAAGCTGAAGTTTGTAGGGCTAACGATATATTTTTGCAAAAGCGTGGTGGCTGTAATTTCTTTACTTGGGTGGACGAAAAGATGTCTAACCAGGCAAAAAGAGTAATTTGGGGGCTGTTGAATAGAGTTAAAGATTTTGAGAAAGAAAGACAGAAGGAGGAACGGAAGAGGAAGAAATATGTTTTTTGGCTGGCTTTTGTTGTAATTTGCTTAGGAGTTAGTAACATTGTATTGATGGCTAAATTAGGTATGCTGTAAATCGGGGATAAGATAAGCTTTATGGGTATTTGTTTAGTTAGTTGGAAGTTGGTTATTCTCTGCAATCTTGTAAATGTAATCTTCGTTTGCTATGTTAATAGACTTTAATATTTTCTCTTCATTCTGTATTAAATGATTTTGTTATTGTGCTATCATCCTGTATGAAAAGAAGCATTTGGAAAATTGAAAGAAAATGATTCATTGATTGAAGTCTGCGAACATGTAAAGCAACAAAATTGGCATATCATGTTCATACAAAAAGCCACCAAATTAGCACAAAATAGTATAGACAACAAAACTATTAGCAGTTTGACATGATATCCTATTTCTCCGTAGCATGTGGATTGGCAGATGAACTTGTTGAAACTTGATTAAGTGCTTTTTTAGCAGCTGCTGCTGCATGAGTTTGCTGCTGAAGTTGAGCTGCTGTTACTGTATGCCTTGCATTTCTTCGACCTCTTTTGGCAGTATAACCAAGATCAACGTTTGTGTCAGATGCATTCTTCACAGATCTTCCAACATCCACAACTCTTTGCGATGGTCTCCCTGGCTGTAAATAATTAAATGTAGAAATTGAGTGTTAATATGAAATGAAAAGCAAGAATTAATTGAGTAAATAAGGACATTTTTACATTTAGGATTGTAGTCCCTGTGTTCTCATCAATGAAGCAACCATGACCAGTTTCTCTTGGCCTTTTGTAGCCACTGAGTCCCCTTCCCCTAGTAGTTCTGCCTCCCCTCCCCCCCCGAATTTCCTCTCCCCCTTGGATTTTCTCTTCCCCTGAGAGACCTCCTGCCCGTTGAGTCTTGAGGAGCCTCTGTTGCTTGATGAACCTAATGCAGATGTATCTTCACATAGTGAAGTCTGGTTACATTGATGTGATCTTGGGGCAGAAGATGGACCACCATAAATCTCTTCAGCTGCTGTAGCAGAACTCTGTCCCCTTTCCATATTGACATTCTGTAAAAAATATATATATTTAAGAAATGATAAATTTTCCAGATACGAGGATAGGAATTATGATTAGTAAACTTACATGCTGTTGGCAACTTGATTTTTTATGACCACCCCTCTTGCATTTGGAGCAATGCATTGCGATACCCTTTCGAGAAAGCCTTCCATGTGTTTTAGAGCCAACCTCATCCTTATCTTTTTTTCCTACTCTTTTTGGGCCTACCTGGCATTGCCTTACTTCAGGCGGCTCAATTTGAGGGTTGTTGGATGGTTCCCACATCTTCATGTTGGAAATTGGTTGGATAACATACCGATACGCCTTTAAAAAAGTATCTTTGTGATACCATTTGTGTACATGCTGTTCTGGATCGAGTTGTAAGTGGTACATTGCACAAATTGCATGTGAACAAGGGATTCCTTTCAATTCCCAACTGTTACATGTACACGTCTGGGCATTTAAATCCACTATGTGGCAGTAAGGGCCATCAACCACTTCAAAACCCTTATCCCCATTCCAGGTCACTTGACATTTCCTTGTTAAGTTGGTATTATCATCTAAAATTTTTCTAGACATTGGTGAGATGTCAGATATCCAAGTTTTGACAAAGCTCCTCATTTGTATATGCCTATTCATTATCTTGTGCCTAATCTCCTCAAGCATAGAAATGATTGACTTATGTCTAGGTACTAGTATCCAATTGTTGAATGATTCACACATGTTGTTGTCTACACTGTCACACTTAGCATCCTTTCTAAAGAAAGCTCTACACCAAGTCTCTTTCGGGTAACCTAGTAGATCCTCACATGTCCCTTCACCTAGCTTATTTAAAGCATCTAATTTATCTTTAAATCTCACCAGAAAAGTTGATTTAGCACACCTCCAAAATTGTCTTCTCCTCTCTTCACCTTTCCATTTCTGTTTCCAGTTAGCCCATACATGTCTAGCACACATCCTGTGCTCAGCCTCTGGTAACAATTCTTGTATACGTGGCACTAATCCCTGTCCATTTAAAATAAAAAGCAAATTATAATTTGAAGTTTGCAATTATACTGTTGACATTTAAAAAAATTAAATGCATTTACCTTTTGCATGTCAGACATTATAGTAAGTCCATTTCCATTCCTCAACTGCAGATCATCAATAAGATACTGGAGAAACCAACTCCATGAGTGCTTTGTCTCTGTGTGAACCACTGCCCAAGCTATGGGGAACATTTGTTGATTTCCATTCTTTCCGCAGGCAACCAATAACTGTCCTTTGCAAATCCCTTTTAAGAAGCATCCATCAAGACCTATCACTCTTCTACATCCATCAAGCCACCCCCTTTTCAATGCATCAAAACACACGTAGAAATATACAAACAAGTTCTTTCCTGGATGTGTCTCCGTATCTGTTCGAATCCAACAAGAGGACCCAGGATTTGTCATCCTTATCTGATCAGCATAGTCACCAAGCCTTGCGAATTCTTCTTTCCAATCACCCATGAACCTACTAATAACCGCTGCCTTTGCCCTTGAACAGAGAGACCGACCCACATACAACCCCCACTTTTCCCTCACCAGATCTTGTATCTTCTAGACCTTAATATTTGGCTGAGAAAGTATCCTATCCTCAAATTTCCTAGCTATAAAAGCAGCATTGCACAATTTATTTTTGTTCTTCTTCACGCATTGGTGTTCTGGATTATATGTCTTCACCTTGAAATCACCAGAATCTCCCTCCAGACTAGCAAATATCTCCCACTTACAGTTAGTTGCTTTACATTTAACCCTCACTCTATGCCTTGCATTAGGCCTAAGTTTTACAGCAACTCCATTCTCCACTGCATAATCAGTAACTGCCTCTCTAAATTGAATAGCATTTTCGAATATCATTCCAAGTTGAAATATTGTGGTGCTGCATTTTGGATCAAAAAACTACTTGTTGCTGTTCTTTTTTCTTTGGACATTCAATCCTGCTCTAGACCTGCACTCTATCTCATCTTCGCTATCATCACTCCACGCATCAGAACTGTCAACATAGTCCTCATCACCGCCCAGTCTACCTTTATATTTTTCTGCTCTGTTGACACCTGTGGCTTCAAAACCCCTGTCAAATCCAGCTTCCCCTAATGGAATCTCTTGAGAGTAAGTATAGTCATTTTTGTTCCTCTTAGCTCTTTTCTCCTCACTTGCAGCTTCCCTAAAACTTCTTAGTTCTTCATCCTCATCACTTGCAACTTCATCAGTATCATACTCTCCACCACTGCTCCTCTTTGAATTTAAGTCTTCTTTATCACTTGAAGATACTTCATCACTACTTGCCCCTGCTCCATCCCCTCTCTCTTCCCTACACTCCCCTGCTTCATTCTCTCTCTCTTCCCTATTTATGCCCACACCCTCTGCACTGGTTTCCCTAACAACACCAGAAGCATTTACAATATCATCCTCATTTGTGGTTGCCCTAGAAGGAGGACCACTTGCATTTACATTTTCCCCCTCGACCTCTTTTGGCCCATTCCCTTCCACATAGGATAACATATTTTCCACCATTATTGGTTGACTCACACTATGCGTTATGTATATATCTAACATATCAACGTTATTGAAGTCCTTTACTAACTCCAATAACACTTGGTCATTACCGAACATTTTAAATTTCTCTCTTCTCATATCTAAAAAACAGAAACCCACAACTTCTGTGTAGCCTAACAATTTCGCATGTTCGCCTAACTCCACAAGCGATAGCTTATCCTTCTCTATGTACCAGTCTTCAACTGTTGCTTCACCCATGTATATCTCGTTTCCTACCCCGTTTCTAATGAAGGTTCGCCCATGGTGAAATCTCACTTTCACCCACACTGTCGACATTGAAATAAAATCCCTGCATTCCAAAACTCATAACTATTAATGAAAACAATGAAATCACTGCATTCCAATACTCATAACATAAGCCCTTAATTTTAGAACTAAATATCAAAAAAACCATTTTCACAGTTTCACTAAACTTACCTTTGCTTTCTCGATTTCACTTCTCTTGCAATCCCAGCTTTTATTTCCTGCTTCCTCTCTTAATATGCTTCGTAATACTCCACCGAACTCTCTCCTCACTTTGCATTGACGATTAACACTCAGAATTCAACAGCAACACAAGCGATTACCCTTCTTCTCCTTTGAAAATTGATTTCAAACCCAAAACAGTTCCTTATTACCGTTTTCCCCATTTATGCTTCATATTTGTAATGCCACGTGTTCCATTTTAACTGGTAGGTGATACACGTCACCGCGTGTGCGCCTCACTCAGTTTTCATATTTCCATCATCTGCTAATCCGTGTTTATTAGTTAAGAAAATTTTAAGAAAAAGTGTTTATTTGGTCAATATTATAGTATAGGTGTTCAAATGAAATTTGACTGCAAGTATAGGGGGCTGGTTATGGGTTTACTCATAATAATACTAATAATAATGATAGAATAATAATAATAATAATTATAATAACCACCACAATAATATTAATCACACAATAAAGATGACAGCATTAAAGATAATAATAATAATAAAGATAATAATAACGATAACAATGATAATAGCTTCAAATATAAGAACAATATAAAGGGAAAGACAACAGTAAAGTATAATAATAACCACCACAATAATATTAATCACACAATAAAGATTACAGCATTAAAGATAATAATAATAATAAAGATAATAATAACGATAACAATGATAATAGCTTCAAATATAATAACAATATAAAGGGAAAGACAACAATAAAGTATAATAATAATAATAATAATAATAATAATAATAATAATAATAATAAAACGATGGCAATAGGATAATAATAATAATAATAATAATAATAATAATAATAATAATAATAAAACGATGGCAATAGGATAATAATAATAATAATAATAATAATAATAATAATAATAATAATAATAATAATAATGTTGACAGTGAACATAGACATAATAATAATAATAATAATAATAATAATAATAATAATAATAATAATAATAATAATAATAATAATAATAATAATAATAATAATGACAACAACACTAATGACAATAATAAAGTCAACAATAGGATACAATAAGAATAATAATAATTAAGTTAAAACCACAAAGAACATATCAACAGTGATGATAACCACATTAAAAATAGAAATAAATGATAATAATAGCAAAAATAGAGACAAAAGATGATATTTACAGTAATGATGGAATATTGACAATAATAATAATGAATAAAATGAAATGAGCTGAAGAAAACGGGTCCAAAAATGTTTACCCTCAGAGTTTATAGATCGGAAATAGGATATCTCAATCCGTCCCCTTGTCGAGTTTGCGGTGGCAAAATACCGAAAATATTTAAGAAAATCTAAATTTTTAATACAAAAAAAGACTAAAAAATGATTTTGATGGAATGATCAAGTCAAGGAAATTAATTTTCCTTTCTCAAACCAAACCAAGAATAAAACCTTTTTAGAAGGAAGAAAAATTAAATTCCTAAAAATTTTTTAAAATATTTTTGCTTTCCCCATCTGCCTCCCTCTTCTCTCTAGGAAGAAATTTTTTTTTTTTTCTAAGGAAGCAATCCCCCAAAAAATTAAGACAAAATCTTCCTTTTATTTTTTCCGTCTTCCCAAAATGGGAAGGGACAAAGTCTCTTTCTAATTTCCATTTTTTCGAGAAAACACCAAAAAATGAAAGAAAATTACTTTTTACAGTCAAAAAACTCTTTTTCCATGTGAGAAAGCGATAGGGACGAGTGGATGCAGCCTCACCTGTGAAAAGATAGGTGTATGGTCTTTTTATATGAGGAACCTAAGATAGAAATTTTTAAAAAATGGATCCTAGCACGTTCCACGGGCATGAAACCTCAACTCCCAAAATACATGTGTTTACATTAATTGGCACAACATGTTTTAGGAATTGGGCATTAACACGAGTGTGCAATGATGTTACATGGCCGTGTAAAGCCCCTTTGGTGCAAATTACCTTATTTCATTAATTGGAACAAGGTACTTCACACTTTGGACGAACCAAGACCTTAAGGGAGGTTTTTTAAGGGCTTTTCTAGGTTCTTTTTAAGTCCAAACATTCTCAATTCATTAAAGTTTCTTTCTTAAAGGAAAATTTTCATCATTAGGTATTCTTTTAAATAAAGAAACCTCAAACTCAAGTGTCAACGGCATGAAAATTCATTGAAGCACCCCTTTGTGATGACAATTTCTGATGTGAAAAAGTAGATGGCCATGGATTCCCTAAATACAAGTTGGTGTGCATTTTTTATGAGGACTTGTTTGGAAGGAAACATTTGTCCTATTTTGCAGTGATTATCAATTCCCCCATGCTAGTAATTTTTTCAATGTCATATCAGATTTTTACTTAGTTTTATGTTCTTCTGATATGGCTGAGGCTCTTGCTTTCCAAGCTCCTCTTGTATGGGTAGACATTAACTTACATTCTCAAGATATTATATTTATAGATGCTCAAAGTGTTGGCCTTACTCTCTGAAGATATGGATTGTTTCAAGTTTGGGTTGATAGTTCAAGATCTCAGAAAAAACTAATATCACGGTTTGTTGGATATGAAAACAAGCAAATGCGCAGGCTCATAACTTGACTATAACTTCTATTTTTTATTCTAGTTTTTTTTTTTATGTAATAACTTTCCTTCTTGTATACCAAGTTTAACTTAATGAAATTCATTTTATCTAAAAAAATATATTGTTGTTGATTTAATCAAAATAACATCATTAATTGCTTAAATATCTTGTTCTCCTTTGAAGAAACTTTATTGTATTGATTTAATCAAATTAATATTATTATTCGCTTAAAATGTCTTATTCTCAATGAAGAAACTTCATGGTTAACCTATCCTTTATTTTGGAGGAAAAATACTCCTAACATAATGAAAATTGCTACAAAAATACCATTGTAAGTAACTTTTATCAATTTCGAATTAACAACATTGACGTAGTGCTAACAAATAGCAAAACATGCCACTTCTTAAATGTTTTTTTCAGTTTTACCTGTTAAGAATTTATTTATTAATTTGACAAAATGTGACATTGATGTGCCATGTTTTGTCATGTGCCAATGTCACCTCAATACCATGTCAACACCACCTCAATACTGTTAATTCAGAGTTTACAAAAGTTATTTATAGGGGCACTTTTATACAAATTTCCATTATGTCAAGGATATTTGTGCTTTAAAATAAAAAAATATGAGCATTTTAGCACTCTGGAAAAAAAAACATAAAGGGCATTTTTATACCTTTTTCCTAATAACATCATATTTTTAAGGGATGTTACAGTTTATTGTTGCATATGGTGCGCACTCATCTATTTTGGTCATAAAAAATTAAAATAAAATATTTTTTTTGAATAGAAATTAAACTTTCATTCATAATATAAAAAGTACATCTGTAAAGTATAAATAAAACTATAAACTTTTTAAGTACACAATATGCACCAACTAATGAAATTACTAAAAAAAATCTCTGAATTTATGCAACAAAAACAATGGATAATGGAAACAATGCCGCGGGCAATCTGATTTTTAGTGAAAAACTCAATTCATCTGTTATTTATAGTAAAATTCTGAACCACCCTCCATCCAAAAAAGATAATAACTTTCACAAGAGAAGATAAATAACTTCCATTGGAGAAAACAATAACTTCTAAATAAAAAAAGGACAACAAAAATTTAAACTGCATTCAAAGTTAATTAGTACAAATGAACCAGATCTACAACAATACAAATAATATATGGACAAACAAAAAAATTAAATCTGATATCAAATCTCAATTTATTGAAACAAAAATGTAAAACAAACTAAAAAAAATCAAAAGAATATAAAATAAAAAATAACAAATAAATTCAAATTTATACGAATGTAAAAATTATTATAGAGAGAATTGAAAATATATATAAAAAAAAACTTCCAAAGAATTGAAAAAATAAATAGGAACTACAAGAAAAGTATTAAGAACGGGACTGCTACTTGTCGCCTATAGATGTACTGATGGTAGTTCTAAAATTAAATCGAGAAAATAAAAATTTTTCAATTAAGAAGGAAAAAAGGTTATGGTTTTGAAAGAGGGGATAATTGGATAATTTTTAGTCCATATCAATAGACTTTTAAAAAAAATAAATAAATAAATATCAAAATGTTAATGGTAGTCCAGTGATAAAACATTTTTTTCATAATGGGGTCCAAATAATTGTGGTTACCAATAATCTTCTGAGTAAAAAAATAAAAATAATAAAAACTTAATTAATTTGTTTTTTCTAAATTGGCTACAACGCAAATGAGTGTATCTTTCTTTTACAAATTATATGCATGCACGTTACAATAAAAGACGATTAAAATAAAAGTCCAAAAAAATGATTGATATGATCTTGGCACTAATAATTCATCTCAATAATTGAGATATATACAGCCAATTCAATCAATATCATATGAGAAAATTGAATTGATGCACGTGAGTTGTGACAAGTTTCTTCCGAAGGACAGTATCCAGGATATTATACAAGCAATAACATGGCATTTTTTGGCAAAAGAAAAAAAAAAGAAAGAGAATAATAGAATTAAGAGTTTTTATATAAATAATTATTTATGAGGGTACAAAATAAAGTAATTTTATTAAAAGTTTGATCAGTTCAGTTTTAACGGTTTTTAATAAAAAATAAATCGTTATAATCGAATTTTTATTTCAAAATCGATCAAATTAAATAAAAAATTAATAAAATTGAACTAAATATATTAAATTGCTTCTGGTTCAGTTCAAAAACAAATCAATATAATTAAATTTTTATTTTAAAACCGAACCGATTAAATAGAAAATCAATAAAATTGAACTACATATATCAAATTACTTATAAAGTCGATTTAATTTGTTCGATATGACTCGAGATCTTATCCGAATCTACCTAAAAAAATAAGTGAACTGATTCAAAAATAGTCTAAAAAATAATACATCAAAAATTTAAAAATAAAAATAAAAATTAACCCAAATCTAAATTCAACCAATCTGACCCGATTGCCAATTCTAGATTCATCCTTATATATAACTCTTTTTTGTACGAAAGCATTTTAGTATTTTTTTTTTTTTTTTTTGAAGAGGATAAGCATTTTAATTAATCTTTGTGGGCGAACACAAATTTTTATACATTGTACACTTGGTTGGCACATGGGATGTCCAAAATTCTTCAATCACCTTTCTTAAACGCTATAAAGATGTTTGTGATTCGCACCATTTGTTCGTGGAATTTCAATAGTCACCGCTAAATTTATTAATTAATCATCTTTTTGTTCAAATTTCTTCTATATTAAAAAAACACTCTCTTTATTTTATTATATATAATGATTTTATTATTTTTAACAAAATTAAAAATCTATTAATTAGATTTAAATTTAAAATAAATTTGAGTAATTGAAACTAAATTATTCTTGTTTTAAAAAGGCTCAAAATTATTTAATTCACAAATTTAAATCTAATTTATTCTAAATTTTTCATTGGTTAATACGTTGTCATCAAATTTCATCCTAAATTTCATCCTAAATTCTCTATTGGTTAAAACATTGTCATCAAATCATATTTTGCTAGATTTAAATAGTGAGCCATGTGTAGAAAATGAGATACAAGTACTGCCACAAGATAATCGTCAATACCGATATGTTACCATCTCAAAATAAAATCTTTCTATTTTTTTTTTGTTCAGTAGTATTAATATATTATTATTAAATCATTATTTATGGTTTTTTGGATAAGTAGATGCTCTTCAAATATTTTGACTATCTATGATTTTTTGGATACATGACTACATCCACCAAAGAAAGTATGTTGAACTGGATCAAGGATAAGCACATCTTTTCTAAAAAAATATGTTCTTGTTCCCATTATTTATTTGTTATCTTTTTTCTATTTGCTCGACCCCCTAGAAAAGAATATGTTCTTGTTCCCATTATTTATTTGTTATCTTTTTCTATTTGCTCGACCCCCTTACATCTTCATTTTATTGCTGTTAAAAATACTAAAATTATTCTTAGGCTCTCACTTTATAACTCAAGTTTTTAGATTCATTGATTCTTCATTTTTTTAAAAAGCTGATCTTTGTAAAAAAAATCTACATCCTACCAAATGACCGGGCTTATCGAACATGTGCATGAGCCACAATCGTGGAAGTGACATTATTAGACCAAAAGGTCTAGATTTCAATAATCAAAACCTAGTTGTTTCTTTTGCTAATTAAATTTCATCATGCTTGTCCATGTTTCAAACTTCATCGGCATACATATACAAGTCATGTTAGAGATTTTTAAATTTATATCAGTGAGCTTTAGCTCAATGGTATTTGAATCATCTTCTCTAAATCAACTCCTTGTATGCTATTATTGGATTCATTTTAGATGACAGAGCCAAGGCAGCTTGAACCAACAATAAGAAAGTGTGAATTAGCTTTGTACATGCTACTTATTGAATTTTTAAATAGACTTATTTTAGAGTCATAAGTTACCACATGAGATTACAAGCAGTCCATTCAGTGTCTAAATAGTGCCTACCTAGTCTTAGTTATTCACTCTATTTATCCATTCACGTCTCTATTACCATGTATAATTATTTTTTTCATGAGTATGCCTATGCTTTACATTTTCATTGTGTTTAATATTTTTTTTCTTTCATTTTAAAATAGGAGAAAATAGTACCAATGAAAGTGTAAGTGAGCAACCAATGGATGTGAAAAATTTTTTGAACAAAGATGAATGTAAAGCTTTATATAAGAAGTTACTGCAAAAAAAGTATAGATGAAAAATTGATAAGTGGAGTGACAAGAATGGTGGCATTCGAATTCTCAGTTTTTATATGCACCGTTCAATGAATTTGGAAACAATCCAAAAATAGTTGCTCACTTGTTAATATGTCTTATAGAAAGATAAATTATGGTCGTAAAAAAGTTCAAATTGATATGAATCAATTTCGTTAGATTCCTTCACATCAATGGACAACTTTCGCCTCTTTATCTTATTCCATGAATATAAGCAAGACCACATTATTCAAGAACTTCAAATTAGGAGCTATATGACGTCATTCAAATGCTATAAAACCATATTTGAAGGAAGAAAATAAAAGACAACAATTGTAATTTTGTATATCAATGCTTTACAAAAATAACTTACCGCATGATCCAAGCTTCATTGGGATGTACAACATTATCCATATTGATAAGAAGTGGTTTTATATGACAAAGAAATCTAAAACTTACTACTTGCTACCGGATGAAAAATATCTAATTCGAACCTATAAAAGCAAAAATTGTATTGGAAGAGTTATGTTTTTTGTTGCCATAACTCATCCAAGGTTTGACGCACAAGGTAATGAGCTTTTCTCTGAAAAAAAAATTGGGATTTTTCCTTCATCACCCAAGAGTCAGTTAGGAGAACTAGTGCTAATAGAGTTGTAAGAACACTTGAGACGAAACTGATAACTTCAGTGAAAAGATAAATTATAAAGTTTTATTTACTTGAAAAGGTTTTTTCTGCTATCAAGTCTAAATGGCCAAGGGAGGATTTAAGATTTTCAATATATATTCAGCAAGACAATACAAGAACACAGATTAATATAAATGATGATGATTTTCATCGAGTTGCTACAGAAGATGGATTTGATATTCGTTTAATGTGCCAACCTGCAAACTCTCTGGATTTAAATGTTCTAGATCTTGGATTTGTTTAATGGGATCCAGTCCTTACAATATAAGGAGGCACCTAAAACTATTAATGAATTTATTGATGCTGTTGTTAACTCATTTCAAACTTTTCCTTCAAGGAAGTCTAACAATATATTTTTGACATTATAGATGTGCATGATCGAAATAATGAAAGTAAGAGATTCCTATAAGTAAAAAATTCAAACAATTGAAGAAAGCAGCATTAGAAAGAGAAGGCCAATTACCTACTCAAATGAAATGTGATCTCCATTCGGTGCAAGAAGTTCTCAACTATTTAAGTTAGCTTGTTTATAGTGTTGGTATGTAGGATAATTAGTAATATTTGTAATTGTTTACTTTTTTTTAATAAAAAAATTATTTTATTTCTATTTTATTCTTATGGTGGATATAGTACTACTATTAAAATTTGAATAAAGTATAATTTTTTTGTGCTTATGAATTAAAAAAAATTCAAATTAAGTTAACTAATTTTGATACTTCTAATGCATCACTATAAAACTTGTTAAAAAATACAGCTTGTTTATAGTTCTATAAATTACTTTTAATTACATCATCTAAAAATAAGAATTTGAATTGAACACTAGCTTAGTTGATAACTTTACCATGAACTTGGTCATATTCTTTATCTTTGACTGCCAAAAGCCAACTTCACAAGTTCGACACTTGTTGTAATTAAGCAATTTGTTGCCATCTGAATGCCTACCTGTGATAATTCCTTCAATGCTTCAAGAGCTAAAATTTAATGGGCCATCTTTGTCGAACATATGATTAATTTGTTGCTACATTTATAAATTGACAATAGAGCAAAATCAACATCAAATTCTTGATGTCCATATAAACCATCTCAACAAAGATATAAAATTTGATCTGAGTGTATATAAAGCTGTCAATAGGAATTAGCATCTACAAAACTACATTCCTTTCAATGGGAGTTAGAATATATCAACTTGATGGACCACATATAAATTCTTTAAACAATGAGATATTTTGGGACAATATTGCTAGATTTTATCATCAAAAATGGTAAGTAACAGATCAATTTCCTACATCATTTAGGTGACATTTTATTTTATAATTCCCAAGCTCAAGAATCCAACAAAATTAGATTCAAAAATGAAAAAATAAAATTGTTTAGGTTCTTCTTTAATTGGCAAAATAAAGTTTTAACTTGATTAAACAACTAAGAAAAAAAAATATAAGTTGAATATTATTAATAAATGACATATCTCTTTCTACCTCCATGAATATAAATCTAAAACTAATAAAAGTTAGGAAGATATAGTTTTAACATATCCTTAACTACTTAATGAATTTCCTTTTCCACTACTTGTTGATTTTTCTCGTCCAATACTTGTTGATTTCTTCTTCCTCAAGAACTTCATCTCCTTCATCAGGTAATTTATTCAAATCGAAATCACAAGGTGGAAGTTTATTCAAATCTAAATATATTACTTTTTTTCTTCTTTTCTTCATTACAAGTGATTTTTTGTTTGGAATCTAAATTTGTAGAGTTTTATTATTTTCTCATTTTTTTCCAAATATGTGAAGAAAATGTTTAATAGAACTAAGTTTATACTTCATATTTGAAAAAATGAATATTGGAAAAAGAAAGAGTAAAAGATGGACAGTTGTTTAGAGTAAGACTGTGTTAAATGATTTAAAAATTCTCATTACGTTGATAATTATAGAATGAAGAGATAAAGGTAAAATTAGTAAAAGAAAATCAAATTTAATTGGAAGTCTAAAAATATCTGATAAATGTAATTTGAATTTTGCTAAAAAAGTCACATATAGTGGAATGGATGGAGTAACGCTCCCTAGCTGCACTCAATTTAACAATTTTTAAGGATTTTTCTTCTTAAATTAACAATTTTCAAATTTCAAAAAAAATATTAATTATATATTTTTCTATTTTGCCATTATGTATGCTCTAAAAATAATTGATAGAGTGAGGATATATAATGGTAGAGATAATTAATAAAAAGATATTCTAATAAATTATTAAAAAAATTATAGAATTGATGTTAATGATTTTTTGATACGTGTAATAAGTTAAAAATTTTTAAATTGAGTGAAGCGAATTGAGTAATAATAATAAAACAATGATCCCATGCACCTAATGGATGCCATATTTGTTGACGATAACACACTATACATGAAAACCACACTTTTCGACCCATGTAGCTAAAGCCCAAGCTACCTAAGTCAACATTCGAGCTTATATGTAGTGTCTTCACAGCTACATGCCACCATAGTCTGACATTGTCTCTGTCACCAAGACTTTCCATTGCAGCTATCAGTCATTATGGCTAAACCACCCATCTCCCGGCACGCTCAAATGGTCTCAATCACTTAGTTATAGTGATTTGTGAACAATATTGTTTAGGGACTTGTTAATGCCTCTAATGATAACACATTTAAACTCTCTCAAATAGCATCTCTCTCTACACAGTCTATATTAGTGGTGTTCAAAAGTGGTATAACCCGTCCAAACCGTTTAATCTAACCCGTCTAACTCATTTTTTTCATAATTTTAATGGATTATTATAACTCTTGCAACCCATTCTAAAATTTACAAAATATTTATATGGGTTATGGATTATTATATAACCCAACCAATTAACCCGCACAATTCATTTATGGATCAAGTTATTTTTTCTCTTCTATCTTCTATATATATAATAAATCAGATCTCATTACAAATGGAGTGAAATGGCCTTAATATCGGATTAGCCATGAATAGTATCCTCCAATAGTGAATAGTACTTTTGGGGCAAAAAGTATACTCGAAAGTGAAAAATATAAGTCATGATGAGTTCGGAGTTAAAATTTGGAGTAAAAATGAGATCAAATAAGCCTCCAAAATTCAAAAATACGAAAAAAATCACGGTTTCGTTTCAAATAATGACTAGGTTGATTGAGAGTTTGACCGGACCGTAGAAAATGTTACGGACCTTAAAAAATAATCTGAAAATATGAACGTACTCGTATTGATGAGTAGAATCATATGGTAATGAAAAATTAATTTTTGGTGACACTGAAAAATTGGATTATCGGACTAATAAATAATTACTGGATCGAGGAATGGTTTCCGATTAACCCAAAAATATTCTTGGAGTCTAATGAATATATTTTAAGAATTATGGATTCATTTTTATGAGGAATTAAACTTAGAACGTAAGAAAAAGTTGCGATTTTAGTTTAAATAGTACTGGATTGACATGAGCTTCAATAATCTTTAATATTAAAAAAATGATTAAATTAAATATTATTAAATTAAATTTTGGTGCGATGGAATTAATTTTTAGGACACAATTTTTTTATTTTTTTTTAAATAAAATATGCATGCGTTATCTAAAAAAATATTTATAAAAATAAAATTAATGTTTTATATTTAAAAAATATAAATATAGATAATATAAGATTTATATGTTTATAATAAATCATAAAAAATTAACATAATTCATGTAACCCATGTTAGTGGTTATACCCTAGACCAAACATTTGGACCTTAATGTAATCATTACATTTTCATTTATATATAATGGTTTTCTTCACATTAATATTATTGGCATGTTACATTATTGTAATGTTTATGAATAACAATATTATTCATGATATCCCTAGTCATTTATCACTAGAAGGTATAAAGATAAATTAAGACTAGTATAGATTTGTATTGATAATCATGGGATGATTATATATGATGATATAAATCGAATCTATAGGTATTTGTTAGAGAACAAAATACTGGATAGACCCACTGTAAGATCACTACATGGGATAGTGTCATAAGTGATCTTATAATAGATATATTATTGAATCCTTTGACCTGAGGTTATCACGGTTTCCTACATAAGGAACATTATGTTTTTACAAATCAAATATTATCTTTAATCGGATAATTATAAAGTTTATGATCGGACATAATGAGAATTATGCAGAGTAAAGTGAATAATCAAGATGAAATTTGTCCCTCTCTCTTGAGAGAGATATCTATTGGGCTCGATAAGTAGGACTGTAAAATGCATGGCCATGCTCGAATGAATTGATAGTGTAATCAATGTCATTTGAATTTATCAGTCTACTTAGTGATTGAGATATTATATGTTTGAACAATATAAATTTGACATGTACCATGACTTATGTTCAAACAAGATATCGTGTGATAAAAGGATAATGGCATATTCTATTGCCAGGTTAAAATCGGACTAACGATATTTATATTATTTGGGTAGTCATAATGTCTTGCTAGAAACCAATTATAACTTGTGGGCCTATTATGGTTATTGGGCCCACTGCCAACTTAATATAAACCTATTGGGTCACACACCAAGGCCAAAAGATAAACATAATGGATTTTATTAAGGTATTTCGGAATAATATAAATATAGGTATTTATATTTAATTTCAAAATTATAGGGTATTTCGGGGCAGTCGTGCTACCTTTTCGTAGCGCCTTATATATCGTTAATAATTATCACTCGGTAATTTTAATATATCAATTTTATGAAATAAGGTATATTATGCATGATATGAAATAATATTATTTATTTTATGTTTGTATGATGTCTTTGCATGGTGCATAGCATGGCCAATTAAACCTCATGTCAATGAGTTTTATTTTATCTATTTTAAGGGTTTGTAATTTTTAAATACGACCTGCTTGTCGTTAATTTTATTGTAATTTTTATTTTATTCAATAGTTGTAGTAGAATATCTTTGTATTATTATTGTAATAAAGACAAAGAGCAACAATGGAGATCAATCCAAATCCATGGCGATGGAGGTGCAAGATGGAAGTTGTTGATCAAGTCCATTTATTTACACCTAGGATTGACCTTGGATCTTCATATTGGCTTATGAGGATCAAAACAGATTTGGCCATGCTATGACACGGTTTTATATATATTATGCATATTTTCTTTATATATGATGCGATGAATGATTATATATGTGTATGAGATGGCATGTATGAATTGATGTATGATATATATAAATAATTAGACATCATAAGTTAAAATTAAATCCCTCACCATAATTTTAAGTAATATGCCACCCATTATTAAAACAACTGTCAAGACTAAGATCACCAAAATGTGGGTTCTGTTAAAGCGAAGTACATTAGGTTATCTTAGTAAGGTGAGATGAGTAATGGTCTACTCATATGTTTAAAATGGTTAGACTTAATTAGGCTATCAAAACGGTTTTGGGCTTAAGGGCATAAGATGGAATTATAACATGCCGGGACATATGATGTCAAAATCCCATAAATGATCTAAGAGTTATATAAAACATAATTGGTAAATGAGCTACCTACCTAAATAACTTAACTATAAGCGTTATGCCAAAGCTGACTTAGAGTTAGGTGAAATATGGATCTTAGCCCACTAAATTATTATAATTATTGTAATTATTATTGAGGGTTATTATTTTAGTGGGAGTTTATGAAATTGGTACTAATATTATTTATCTTGCATGTTTGTAGATTAATGGCATCAAATAATACTTCTACTATGTCACTGCGATCAGTCTTGAGAAGGACAAACTTAAGGAAACTCGCACAAACTTCCTTGACTGGTTCAGAAACTTGAGAATTGTCCTCAAGCAAGAAAGGAAGCTATATGTGCTGGATGAGCCTATTCCTAATGACCCACCTGCTGATGCTACAAGAGCAGTCAAAGAGAAATACAAGAAACATATTGATAATTCTGTGGACGTTGGCTGTCTCATGTTAGCTACCATGGCTCCAGAGCTTCAGAAGCATCTGGAAAACATGGAGGCTTATGAGTTGAGTACTCATCTTAAGCAGACATTTCAACACCAGGCCAGGCAAGAAAGGTATGAGACTACCGAAGCTTTGCATTCTTGCAAGATGGCTGAAAGTTCTTCAGTCAGCTCTCATGTTTTGAAAATGAAGGGTTATATTGATCACCTTGAGAGGCTTGGATTTCCCCTCAGTTTAGAACTGGCAACGGATTTGATCCTTAATTCATTGCCTGATAGTTATGACCATTTTGTCATGAACTACAACATGAATAATATGGAGAAATCTATAGCTGAGCTGCATGCCATGCTCAAAACAACTGAGCAAAGCATAAGTAAGAAGCCTGGCCATGTTCTGATGGTTAACAAAGGGAAAGGCATGAAAGTTAAGGGTAAGGGTAAAGCTAAGGCAAAGGTTGGTGGTAAACCTAAGCCCAAACCCAAGCCCAAGGCTAAACCTCCAAAGGAGGGAGTTTGCTTCCACTGCAATGAACTTGGTCATTGGAAGAGGAACTGCAAGCTCTACTTGGAAGAATTGAAGAAGAAGAAGAAGAGTGGTGAGACTACATCTTCAGGTATTTATGTTATAGAAATTAATTTATCTACTTCTACTTCCTGGATATTAGATACTAGATGTGGATCTCACATTTGTACAAATGTGCAGGGACTCAAAAGGAGTAGGCAACTGAGAAAGGGCGAAGTGGACCTACGAGTGGGAAATAGAGCAAAAGTTGCTGCTCTAGATGTAGGCACTTATGAATTGACTTTGCCCAATGGGCTTTTGTTAGTTTTGAATAATTGCTATTATGTTACTAGTTTGAGTAGGAATATTATTTCAGTTTCAAGTTTGGATGATGAAGGTTTTTTTTTCTTATTAAGAATAAGAAATGTTCTATTTATTATGATGACATGCTTTATGGTATTGCTAATTCATATTGTGGGCTTTATGTCCTAAATCTAGAAACATCCAATAATCATGATATTTATAACATAACTGCAAAGAAATCCAAACCAAATGATTTAAATACAACATATTTATGGCATTACCGCCTTGGTTATATAAATGAGAAACGCATAGCTAAACTCCATTCAAATGGACTTTTGCAATCATTTGATTTTGAATCATTTGATTATTGCGAATCTTATTTATTAGGCAAGATGACAAAGGATCTTTTTACTGGACATAGTGAAAGGGCCACTGACTTATTAGGCCTTGTATATTCTGATGTATGTGGCCCATTAAGCATAAATGTCAGGGGAGGATTTCAGTACTTCATTACATTTACTGATGATTTCAGTAGATATGGTTATGTCTAACTAATGAAATATAAACATGAATCATTTGAAATGTTCAGAACCTTTCAAAATGAAGTACAAAATCAACTTGGTAAAACTATTAAGGCACTTCGTTCTGATCTAGGTGGTGAATATTTGAGCCAAGAGTTTGATAATCATCTAAGAAATTGTGGAATTGTTTCACAATTAACTCCGCCAAGAACACCACAATGGAATGGTGTATCTGAAAGGAGGAATCGAACTTTATTAGATATGGTTCGATCTATGATAAGTCAAACAGATCTTCCATTATCCTTTTGGGGTTATGCATTAGAAACAGCCGTATTTACTTTGAATCGAGTTCCATCTAAAGCGGTTGAAAAGACACCATATGAGATATGGACTGGGAGAACTCCTAGTTTATCTTTTCTAAAGATTTGGGGCTGTGAGGCTTATGTCAAACGATAAGTCTCAGATAAATTAGTACCAAAATCTGATAAATGTCTTTTTGTGGGATATCCTAAGGAAACTAAAGGATATTACTTTTATAACTCTTCTGAGAATAAAGTGTTTGTTTCTCGAAATGGTGTCTTTCTAGAAAATGAATTTATTTCTAAAAGAACCAGTGGGAGTAAAGTACAACTTGAAGAAATTCGAGAACCACAAGAAAATATAGAACCATCGGTGGAAACTCAACAAGTTTCACAAACTTTCGTGGAACCTGTACCTGTTACACAAGTACCACGTAGATCTGACAGGATACGACATGAACCCGAGAGATATGGATTTCTCGTAACAGATAGTCGTGAAGTAATGCTCATGGATCAAGATGAGCCTACTACCTATCAAGATGCCGTGTCAGGTCCAGAATCTGAGAAATGGCTAGAAACCATGAAATCTGAGATGCAATCCATGTATGATAACCAAGTTTGAAACTTTATTGATCCACCTGAAGGAATTAAAACCATTGGGTGCAAATGGGTTTTTAAAAAGAAAACCGACATGGATGGCAAAGTAAATACCTTTAAAGTCAGGCTTGTTGCAAAAGGATTCAAACAAACTCATGGTATTGACTATGATGAAACCTTTTCACCAGTCGCAATGCTTAAATCAATAAGAATTCTTATTGTCATTGCTGCATATTATGACTATGAGATATGGTAAATGGATGTCAAAACAGCGTTTCTTAATGGAAACTTACTTGAGGATGTGTACATGACACAACCTGAGGGTTTTATCCATCCTGAGAATTCTAGAAAGGTATGTAAGTTGCAAAGATCCATTTATGGATTGAAGCAAGCTTCTTGGAGCTAGAATCTTCGTTTTGATGAAACAGTCAAAGAGTTTGGGTTCATCAAAAATGAGGATGAAGCTTGTGTATACAAGAAGATTAGTGGGAGTGCTGTGATGTTTCTTGTATTATATGTCAATGACATATTACTCATTGGAAATGACATCACTATCATGCAAAAGACAAAAGAATGGTTAGGGAAATCTTTTTCAATGAAAGATTTGGGCGAAGCTGCATATATCCTTGGGATTAAGATCTATAGGGATAGATCTAAAAGGATAATTGGTCTGAGTCAAAACACTTATATAGATAAGGTGCTAAATAGATTCAGTATGCAAAATTCCAAAAGAGGATTTTTGCCAATGTCTCATGGCATTACTCTTAGCAAGACTCAATATCCAATGACATCTGATGAACAAGATCGCATGGGTATGATTCCGTATGCTTCGGCTATAGGATCAATCATGTATGCCATGTTATGCACTCGACCAGATGTTTCGTATGCTCTAAGTATGATGAGCAGATACCAGTCTGATCCCGGTGAAAGTCACTGGACAACTGTTAAGAATATCCTTAACTACTTAAGAAGAACTAAGGATGCATTCTTAATATATGGACAATTAGAGGATGAGCTAGTAATAAATGGTTATACAGATGCAAGCTTCCAATCTAACAAAGATGACTTTAGATCGCAGTCAGGATATGTGTTTGTGTTAAATAGAGGTGCTGTAAGCTGGAAAAGTTCTAAACAAAACATTGTCGCTGATTCTACAATAGAAGTTGAGTACATAGCAGCATCAGATGCAGCTAAAGAAGCAGTATAGATCAAGAAATTCATTGCTGAATTGGGAGTAGTACCTAATATCCGCAACCCTGTGGATCTTTATTGTGACAATAATGGTGCTATTGCACAGGCTAAGGAGCCAAGATCTCATCAGAGATCAAAACATATACCCAGGAGTTTTCATCTCATTAGAGAAATAATTGAGAGGGGAGACATCAAGATTTGCAGAGTACCTACTGATGATAACATTGCTGATCCACTTACCAAGGCTCTCCTACAAGCCAAACATGATGGACATACTAGGTCAATGGGTATTAGATATATGTATGATTGGGCCTAGTGCAAGTGGGAGATTGTTAGTAGTTATGCCCTAGGCCAAACATTTGGACCTTAATGTAATCATTACATTTTCATTTATATATAATGGTTTTCTTCACATTAATATTATTGGCATGTTACATTATTGTAATGTTTATGAATAACAATGTTATTCATGATATCCCTAGTTATTTATCACTAAAGGGTATAAAGATAAATTAAGACTAGTATAGATTTGTATTGATAATCATGGGATAATTATATATGATGATGTAAATCGAATCTATAGGTATTTGTTAGAAAACAAAGTACTGGATAGACCAACTGTAAGATCACTACATGGGATAGTGTCATAAGTGATCTTATAATAGATATGTTATTGAATCATTTGACCTGAGGTTATCATGGTTTCCTACATAAGGAACATTATATTTTGACATAATCAAATGTTATCATTAATCGGATAATTATAAAGTTTATGATCGGACATAATAAGAATTATGCAGAGTAAAGTGAATAATTAAGATGGAATTTGTCCCTCTCTTTTGAGAGAGATATCTATTGGGCCCCTCAATAAGTAGGATTGTAAAATGCATGGCCATGCTCGAATGAATTGATAGTGTAATCAATGTCATTTGAATTTATCAGTCTACTTAGTGATCGAGAAATTGTATGTTTGAATAATATAAGTTTGACATGTACTATGACTTATGTTCAAACAAGATATCGTGTGACAAAAGGATAATGGCATATTCTATTGTCAGATTAAAATCGGACTAAAGATATTTATATTATTTGGGTAGTTATAATGTCTTGTTAGAAACCAATTATGACTTGTGGGCCTATTATGGTTATTGGGCCCACTGCCAACCTAATATAAACCTATTGAATCACACACCAATACCAAAAGATGAACATAATGGATTTTATTAGGGTATTTCAGAATAATATAAATATAGGTATTTATATTTAATTTTGAAATTATATATATATATATATATATATATATATATATATATATATATATATATATATATATATATATATATGCACATATAAATAAATCTCGTATTTTGAATATGAGATAATAATATTTATTAATATAATATTTCTTATTATTTTGAATAAGAAATAAATAAATAAATATATATATATATATATATATATATATATATATATATATATATATATATATATATATATATATATATATATATATATCTTTATTTTGAATAAGAAATAATATCCTTATTTATCTCTTTAGGGTTTAAAATATATACAGATATATATCATTGATTATAGGTTAATATTGGATTAACCCTAATCACGGTTTTCCTAAGAGAGAAAGAAAAGAGTGGTCGTTTTTCTTAGGAAAGAAAACCTAGCCGCCACTTGAAAAAACCCTAGCCGCCATTTTCTTTGAGAAATAAAATGTAGAGGTGGATTGGTCAACTGAGCAGTGGCGGGTTTGTGAGAAATTTTTTTAGCTCTTCAAAAGCTTGCTGGCAGTCTGCACCCCAGCTGAAAGTCTCATTTTTCCTCAGCTTCTTGAAGAAATGAGTGCATCGCTTGGCTGAGGAGGAGATGAATCTTCCAAGGGCAGTGATTCTGCCATTCAGCTTCTGAACATCCTTTATGCTCCTAGGGAGTTGCATCTCAATGATGGCCTTTATTTTCTTCGGATTGGCTTCAATCCCCCTTTGAGAAACCATAAAGCCCAAAAATTTTCCCGACGGGACCCGAAAGATGCATTTCTCGGGGTTGAGTTTCATCTGAAATTTATTCAAAGTACAAAAAACTTTTGCTAGATCGGCGGGGTGTTCTTCAGGGCTCTTCCTTTTGACGATCATATCGTCCACATATACCTCCATGTTCTGCCCGATCTAGTTTTTAAAAATTTTGTTCATAAGACGCTGATACGTGGCACCCGCATTTTTTAGACCGAACGGCATCACGTTGTAACAAAAGATTCCGTCATCTGTGATAAAACTGGTCTTCTCCTGATCTAAGAGCCACATCAGGATTTGATGGTAGCCAGCATGTGCGTCGAGGAGGGAGTAGATTGCATGGCCTGCAGTGGCGTCTACCAGTTGGTCTATGCTTGGCAGGGGGTAGCTGTCTTTCTGACATGCTTTGTAGAGGTCTGTGAAGTCCACACACATCCGCAGCTTCCTCATCTTCTTTTTCACCAGGACCACATTGGCAAGCCACTCGGAATAGTCTATCTCTCGAATCGTCCTGGTTTTTAGTAGCCTATCGACCTCCTCTGATATGAACTTCCTCCGCTCGGGCGCATGCCTGCGGAGCTTCTGCCTTACCGGCGGGTGAGTTGGGTCCATATTGAGTTTGTGGGTGATCACTTTAAGATCAATGCTAGGGATATCCTCTGGCTTCCAAGGGAAGGATGCTTGGTTGATGGTCAAGACATGCATGATAGCATCCTCTGTTTCTGTATTCATGCTGGTCCCGACCTGGACGTATTTGCCCTTTGACAATGTCCTCGTTTTTACCTCTTCGGTGGGATCCATTCTCGGCCTTTTTGCCTGCTCGGATCGCTCCAGCCCTTGCTCCACAATCATGGCCTCCTTCTACTGCTTTATCATGGTGATATACGCCTCACGGGATGCCTTTTGATCGCCCCTTAGAATGGCAACTCCCCCTCAGGTTGGGATATTCATCACCATGTACCGTATGCTTGTAACAGCTCCGGTTTGAAAAAGTAGTGGCCTGCCAAAGATAGCATTATAAGCAAAAAACATGTCAATTACCATGAATGTTACTTTGTAGGCGTGGGCGAGCGTCTCTTGGCTAAGCTCGACAAAGAGTTCAACAGATCCCGCCACTGGGACAGTGGCATTGTCAAGCCCGATCAGCGAAGTGGCGTTCGGCTTTAGCTCTTCTATCGAAAGTCCCATGGCTCGGTAGGCTTGAAGGGTGAGCACGTTAGCAGCGCTGCTATTGTCTACCAAAATCCTTTTAATATTGAAATTGTTAATCCGAGCTCTGACGACGAGGGCATCCTCGTGAGGGAACATTATGTCTCGCGCGTCTTCGCTTGATATGGTGACTGGAGTATGCTGTTCATCCTGGTGTGAAAGATAAACACCCTTCCCCTTCTTTTTTCTGGATATGTCCTCTCCATAGGATGATCCTCCAATGATCACGTTTACCACTCCGGCATACGGTCGGTGCGAGTCAGCATTCCTCGAATTTCTATGCTCGTCATCATCGTTCGAGCCAGAGTCATCCTTCCTGGGGTCCGGCCGTCTATAGGGACTTTTTCCTCTAGCCGGACCTATGAATTTTTTAAGGGACCCCCTCCGTATCAGACGTTCAATTTCTTTTTTCAACGAGGTGCACTCGTCAGTCGTGTGACCGACGTTTCTGTGAAACTCGCAATATTTGCTAGGATCCCTTACAGTTCTGCTTCGCTCGGACAGCCTTCTAGGCCAATTGACCTTGCTGTGTTTTTCCTTAATCCACATCAACACCTAAGCCAGATTGGTGTTAAGTGGGGTAAATGTTCTGATCGGTCGGTCGTCTGAGCGTTCGAATCTTTCCAGTCCGGACTCCTTTTGCTTCCCCAAATTTCTTGAGGTCGTGGCTCTGTCCGGGCTCCTCGCTATCCGCTCAGATGAAAGAGCTCTATTGAATGACTGTCCGTTTGGATGCTGTAGCCGATCCATGATGTTGGTCCTTCTTCCCCTGTTGGACCTCAGGGCATCATTTAGTTGGATGTGCTGCCTGGCCCTTTCCATCAGATCAAAGAAATTGACTGGGGGTCTTGTAGTTATTGATTCAAACAGTGGGCGATCCCTGATGCCTCCAGCTAAGGCGGTACTCGCCATCTCAACACTTACGTTCCTCACTTCAGACATGGTAGCTTGGAACCTATCGATGTAGTCTCTAAGACTTTTATTGGATCTCACCGATTTTGGTGTGCGCGTCTGCACGATAAACCTTATGGTGAACAACTCTTTAAGTTGTCTAAAGGAGGTGATTGATTCCTGCAACAGTTCATGGAACCAATTCAAAGCATCTCCTCCCAAGGTGGTGGGGAAGATTTTGCAGGCTATCCTCTCATCGTAGGTGTAGACCTGCACTTTTGTCAAGTATTCCGCTAGATGAGTGGTGGGGTCAGTTTTACCTGTATATTTATCCATCACCACATCTCTCTACCTGGGAGGCAGCTCGGAGTCCGTTACTTCCCTGCAGAATTGGGAGGCAGTGTTCTTGCAGGTGTTCCCTTCAAATATGGCTTTTTTGGGGCCGATGAACCCGAACTGCCTGAACTTTTACTTAAGCCATTTGTCTTCCCTGCTCATGGCCGTAGAGATAGACTCGTTTCTCAGCCTTCTGGAGTGACTGCGGTTTGGCGTGCACATAAAGGGCAGGTCATCCCCAATGGATGGGATGGAAGATCTGCTGGGAAGATAAGTAGAGTCCCTACTCGAGGACATTGTCCTTTTCCCTTTATCGTATCTTCCTGTGGTCCTGGTAACGCCCCTTCCACTGTCATGAGCCCTTGGCTCATTGATGGAGATGCCTTTATTTCTTCGTCCATGAAGTCCTCTTCATGGTCTCTTTCGGAGGTTCTAGGCATCTTGCCTTTTCTTATTATTTGGACTATACTCTTAGTGAAGTTACTAAGGAGGGCGTGCATGTCCCTGACTGTAATGGGAGTGTTCTCCTGTTGCCGTAGAACGGCATCATTAAATTCTGGAAGAAAGTTCCCCCTGGCTGGGGACCTGGGAGATCTCTCTCTTCTCCCTTAGGGGCCAGATCTGCCCTGGCTATTGCCACTACGATTATACTCTCTAGAATTCTCGTTTGATCTTGAACTTGCCATAGCTCTCAACGAAAGCACCAAATGATAAGACGAAAAAAGTCTTTATCTAAAAGAAAGATAAGCTGATTGGAAGTCTCAAGTGGTAAAGAGTGAGAACCGATCGGACGGTTGAGACCTGCAATAAACAATGCCCGGTCGGACTAGGCGTAAGCCTTCCGAAACTTAAGTTAGTAGCTTTCTAGAAAGAGAGAGTCTCAGAGATTTAATATCTGGTGCCACTGTTTGTTGGGCTATTTATATGAGACAGGAGATGTGCACTTGAATGCTTGGAGACTGATATCTGGCAGTCAGAGTACGTGAGCGGCGAAGCGACAGGGAGCAGGTGAAGGGCATGGCGCTGCGTTGTGTCAATAGACTGATTGGACGTGTTGTCACATCAATTCGATCGGACGTGGCGCTGCCTTCATGCTTAAGTTTTGTGTTCTTTTTTTATGGGTCTTGGGCCCTGCCAAGTGGATTAGGCCGACTGAATGGGATTCTCTGGGTATGTCATTTATGGTGTTATCAGACATTTTGGATAAAACCTGATTTTTTCAATTCAAATTGATTTTCCTGCTTCAATTGTATTTTCCTCGGTCCTTTTTAGTTTTTCTTTTTCTTTTTCTATTTGGATGGGTTCAATTCGATTTTAGTCAATGAATTGAATTAAAATAGGTGTTAGTTTTCAATTGAACCAGTTGAACCGCTTGGTCTGATCGAATTTTAATAACATTGCTTATAATAACTTCGAGATTATAAGTTAAATACGAGGAATATGTTTTTCTTATTTTATTTTAATTTTTCTAAAGAAGACGTCAAAAAGTAAGTACGTGGACACATATCAGCACCAATAAAATACTCACATCTTTTTTTATATAATTATAAAATAATCACATCTAATATATCAACAATAATCTGTCAAAAAAATATATATAATACCAATAGTAATAATAATTCCACACCAAAAATCTTATGGACACGTTTACATATTCCAAATATTCTTTTTATATATTTATGCATAATCCAATATGGAATCGTGGAAAACAACTCATAATTTTGCAATCGAACATACACGTGTCAAGGTAAAAGGCCGTAATTTCATGGAAGATCTGTGAAACCGTGATGTGAAGAGAACTCTTGGAAAGACTTTGGGATTGGTACAGCGTGGATCGAACGTGGCAACCCAATCTGCCGTCAGTTGGATAGGTTGAGTGGATAAACAGTACGAGAAGAGACATGGCATGAAGAAAATATCAAAATAACTTGCACAGGCACACAAACAATGGTGTCAAATTCGTGTTTCAGTAGTAATCCCCCGTCACTCAATATAAATACTGCTTATTTAGCCCTTTCACCTTCAATCAAATCATCCACTGCTTTCTCTCTAAATATCTCACGAGCAACCAAGAAACACATCTCTATTTCTAGTAACTTCTCTCTCTCCATTTTCACTGATTGGTTTCCGAGAAAATGAAAATTTAAGTTGCTGACAAAGTTTGTTTCTTGAAGTTTGTAGGTATTCGCCAAATAAAACACTTTGGATATCAGCATTTAAGGTAATTGAGATTCTAATTTTGCGTTGCTATGATCAATTCTTGTATTTAATTTGCATTTTACGAATATTGCAGAGAACTGACCAAACAGCATCTCCAAGAAAGGGGCCAGAGGATCAATTAGAACCAATGACGATCAAACCGGTGGTTCGGATCTCCGACGGGAAACTAATCGTGAAGGATCGGACGATCTCGAGTGGAGTACCGGACAATGTAATATCAACGTCCGGTTCGGCCTCCGGTCCGGTCGAGGGAGTATTTCTAGGAGCAGTTTTTGATGAAAAGAAAAGCCAGCATGTAGTGCCTTTGGGTACTTTACGTGACGTCCGGTTCATGGCCTGTTTCCGGTTCAAGCTCTTCTGGATGGCACAGAAAATGGGAGATCACGGCAAAGATATTCCGTTAGAGACACAGTTTTTACTTATCGAGACCAAAGATGGGTCCCATCTCGAATCCAGCGGCGATAATCAGATCATATACACCGTGTTCCTCCCTTTAATCGAAGGTTCTTTCAGAGCTTGTTTACAGGGGAACACAAACGATGAGCTGGAGCTTTGTTTGGAGAGTGGTGATGCAGACACCAAAGCGGCGTTGTTTAGTCACGTTCTGTTTATTCACGCCGGCACAGATCCATTTGGTACAATAACCGAAGCAGTTACAGCTGTTAAGATGCACCTAAAAACGTTCCGTCAACGGCATGAGAAAAAATTGCCTGGAATCGTGGACTATTTCGGTTGGTGCACCTGGGATGCTTTTTATCATGAAGTGACGCAAGAAGGAGTAGAGGCTGGGCTGGAAAGTTTAGCCGCCGGTGGGACGCCAACGAAGGTTGTGATCATCGACGACGGATGGCAATCGGTAGGTGGTGATCCAGAAGAGGAAAAGGAGAACAAATCGCAGACGTTGCTTAGGTTGACTGGAATAAAGGAAAACTCAAAATTCCAAAAGAAAGATGATCCAACAGTGGGGATAAAGAACATAGTGAATATAGCGAAAGAGAAGCATGGACTAAAATACGTGTATGTATGGCACGCGATTACTGGATACTGGGGTGGGGTCCGGCCAGGAGTGAAGGAGATGGAGGAATTTGGATCATCGATGAAGTATCCAATGGTATCAAAAGGAGTGATGGAGAATGAACCAACATGGAAAACTGATGTAATGGCGTTGCAGGGATTGGGATTGATGAATCCAAAGGATGTGTATAAATTCTACAATGAAATGCATAGTTATCTAGCATGTGCGGGTGTAGATGGTGTTAAGGTAGACGTGCAGTGCATATTAGAGACACTTGGTGCTGGTTTAGGCGGAAGAGTTGAATTGACTAGACAATATCATCATGCACTTGATGCTTCCGTTGCTAAGAATTTCCCAGATAATGGCTGCATTGCCTGCATGAGCCACAATACTGATGCATTATACTGGTAAAGTTTCCTTTATTCATTTTCATTTTTTTAATACAACATTTTTAATTTTCTGCATTTTCGCATTTTTGTTTTACATTTAGCATGCAAACAAAAAGAATTCTATATGTTTACATCTCTAATTGTTCACAAGGACGGAAATGAGATACACAAGTGGTTAAAATTGTGCGAGTTTAAATTTGACGTTTACTTTGCATTAAACTTCTATTTGCTACCCGTTTGAAACTTGAATGTAGAATGTAGTGATAATATGAAAGGAATTTGGTTTTTCGACATTACAATAAATCAGCTAAATGTACAATTTTAGAGTTTTGTAAATATATTTTTTAATTTTCTAATACGAAATCTTTTATAATTTATTTAATAAATATCAGACTTTGTTGATCCCACTTGATTTTAATGGTACATGTATCACATTTCTGTCACTGTTACGAAACAAAGACCTAATTTGGCCAAAATTAAAATAAAAAAGCTAACTGTAGAATTATTTTTAGTTTGAGTATTTAATAAAGGAATATGTGAAAGTTTAAGAATTTAAGAATGTATTTTGTCTTTTTATTAAAAAAAATTCTTGATTTGGTTAGTTGATTAATTATTTGTGAATAACAGCTCCAAACAGACAGCAGTGGTGAGAGCATCAGATGATTTCTTCCCGCGGGATCCAGTTTCACACACAATCCACATAGCAGCAGTGGCTTATAATAGTGTATTCTTAGGAGAGTTTATGCAGCCTGATTGGGATATGTTTCACTCTCTCCACCCAGCTGCTGAATATCACGCTTCTGCTAGAGCTATTAGTGGTGGACCAGTCTATGTTCAGGTACTTAAATTATTTCTTTTCTCATTATTAATCTCATGCCAAAATTTGCTAATTCTGCTTTCAACATTTTCATAAATAGCGATGAGCCTGGGAAGCACGATTTTAATGTGCTTAAGAAGTTGGTATTGCCTGATGGGTCCATCCTTCGAGCTCGTTTGCCTGGTCGGCCTACCCGTGATTGTTTATTCTCCGATCCGGCCCGTGATGGTGTTAGGTAGGGGAAATTCTTACTTGCAAACGTTGATGCATGGTAGTCTTTTGCATTTGTTATTACTCAGGATACATATGTATTTGATTGCAGCTTGTTGAAGATATGGAACATGAATAAATATACAGGGGTCTTAGGAGTATACAATTGCCAAGGAGCTGCCTGGAATAGCATTGAAAGAAAGAATACATTCCACGAAACAACATCTGACGCCATCACAGGGAACATTAGAGGCTGCGATGTCCATCTCATTGCTGAAGCTGCCACTGATTCCAACTGGAACGGTGACTGTGCTGTGTATTGCCACAAGACCAGTGAACTTGTTACTCTTCCTTACAATGCATCTTTGCCGGTCTCACTCAAAGTCCTTGAGCATCACATCTTCACCATCACACCAATCAAAGTTTTATCACCTGGAATTAGCTTTGCTCCATTAGGTCTTATAGCCATGTATAACGCTGGTGGAGCCATTCAGGAGCTTAACTATCAACTCAAAGAAGCTGAATTGGTGGGAAAAGTTTGCCTGGATATTAAAGGGGGTGGCAAATTCGGTGCTTATTCATCCACCGAACCAAGGAGATGCATTGTGGACTCTAATGCTACTGATTTTGAGTATGATTCATCTTCTGGTTTGCTTACTTTTAGTTTGGATAGCTTAGCTGAGGCGGGTAAACTTCATGCCATTGAAATTGAGCTGTAAATTACATTTTTATTAGAGTAGAAAGTGGGTTGGCTTGGATGGCCAGGGAGATTGCTTAGGAACCTCCTTTAATTCTCTTTTTGTGCTCAGGAGTTGGATGTGATGATGTAGTCTGCTATTGGAAAATTTCCAGTGGAAATGGTAATAAGCCTAATAGATTTAGTGTAAATCTTTTTTTTTCTGGTCAATTGTGTTTTCGCGGATCTCTTCAAGCTTTTGAGGCTAACCGCTGCAACTTCAGGTGATGCACAACCTTCTACACAGAGACTATGAACATTGGCATTATAATTTGATGATGGCATGCTATTCATTGCTGTAACTAGTCTCTTCCATTGTATCATACACAGGACGATGAACAAAAAGACTGGTATTTTAATCGTTGATGTGAATTAGACCGTTTATGGACTACTGGGGATCCCCACTCCAGCTAATAAATCATTAGATTAATTGATCGAATTTAGACCCAAGAAAAATGCAAATATTTATTTCATACTTAATGTATATACGGGTAGGAAAGCATCATACTCCTTGGCATACAAATTTGAAACTGGAAAGGACAAGTATAAATTGCATCATCATCGCATTGTAGAAATCAACTTGTGGCAATAAAACCAATTCCTTTTTTAGAAAAATGCATTCTTAAATCCAACAAAATTCAACGAACTCACTCTTGCATTCTTTGCAGCTCTGCAGCGCATTCTTCTCAATGTGGTACAAACAGCAATATTTACAGTTGATACAAACTGGAAAATACCTATCAGAAAACCATTGGGCTTTTCTTCCATGGTGTGACAACATCTGATTCCCACCCTTCCATCAGCAAAACCTACGAACATCCTCATTCAGAAATGGTCGTGGGCATAGAGTGTAAAGTAACCTAAAGTCTTGAATTATAATCCATTTACCCTTGACTATTCATCTTCTCGCTCTTCATGCTCTTCTTGCTCATCCCCATATAGTTGCAACTCTAGTTCGTGGCTGAATTCCTCATCCTCTTGCTTCTGTTGTTGCTCTTCCTGAGATAGCAGCATCTGTAATTGATGGCCATATTCTTCACTATCATTTTCATTGTTTTGCACTTCAGGCTTTTGATGCTGGTGCTGTTCTTGAGCATGATGCTGGCACGATCCTGTTTGCTTATAAAATAACTCTTTTTGGACATTCCAGTTCCCTATGATATTCTCCATTAAATTGCCGATCAATTCCTTGCCATTTGCTATGTGCTGTATATTCTGGATGTCTACCTCATTGCTAGCCTCTGAGAAAATAAATTATCAACAAAGCAGAAACAAATAATAAATAATTAAGAAAGGAGCCTTTGTTTGTTCGATTTGTTTTTTTGTTAATACGTTTAAAAAGAGAGAGAGAAACAGTATAAAGCCATCCATGAGAAGTCAAAAGTTAAAACAGCAACATAAAACAATGTCTAATAAATAAAACTTCCGCAGAAAAAGATTGGGATTCAAAACCAAGAGACAAAAAATAGAAACAAGGACAAACCTAGCTCACGCAAAGATAAATGTATCAGGAATAAATCCTTAGTCTCTAATAGGAAATAATTCCGGGAAACCCAGAATAGTAGAAGAAGAAGATAGATGGCAGAAGAAGACAGAATAGAAGCTTAGACATGAGAAATAGAGAGAGAGAGAGAAGAGAGAGAGAATATTCTTTGTTATACCTAACAATTCCCAAAACCACCCCCCCACCCTTGAGAATATTCTTGTCCCCAAGAATGAATGAAGTCAGGAAATTGTTGCTGCATGTACTTGAGGTCTTCCATGCAGAGTCAATTGTATGAAGGTCTTGGCCATTTGATCAACATTTGCTGAAGATGAGTCTCCACCAAAATAGTCCTTGTGTTAAGAACTTTGTCTGGGGAAATCATAAATTCTCCATCCACCCAAGTAAAGAAGCTTGGGAGAGATGTAAATATTACCTCCTATCTTCTTTTTGAGGAGAGAGACAAGAAAAACAGGATGTATCTAAGAGTAAGGAGGGAGTTGCAGTTTATAGGCAACCTTACCAATCTTCTCAACAACAGGAAAAGGGCCATAGAACCTAGGAGAAAGCTTCACAGACTTCCTTACAGTAAGTGAAAGTTGCCTATATAGCCGAAGCTTCAAGTAGACTTGGTCACC